>CAJVPY010005172.1:0-11753 GCA_910591965.1 Dentiscutata erythropus
AAGGTTCAATATTGAACATGATTGAACTGAACCTGAACCTGAACTTGACCAAAGTTCGGTTTCAGTTCGGTTCATAGAAACACTAGCTAAAGGCTTTTAGAATATTAAGAAGTATGTGCCAAATTGGCCAAAAATTAAATTTGAAGTATTTTGTAGAGTAAAAAGACAAGGTAAAGGGTTTGTTATACTTGAATATAATTGACTGTAAGTCAGTATAGATTTGTAGACTAGAATTTTGTGGAATAGTAGAGATAACAAACAATATTGCTAATAGTTCAGCTTTGTAGAAAAAGAGCCAATTAGAAATTTGGGCAAAAAAATTTTGTATAACTAAGTTGTTGTGAATTTGGACCTAGCCAATACCCATAGAGTATTGGTTGGTACTAAGTTGTTTAACATATCTATCTGTATAGAAAGTAAATTGATATTGAGATAAGTTAGCTAGCATGAACTGGGTAAGCTGAAGAAAGGCTTCATTGTTGTGAAAGATGCTAGATATAAGGAGTTGATAATATTAATTGAAGGTGGTGGTGGTTCTATAGGGTGTTTGATATTGGTAAAATAGATAAGGTTAATATAATTTGCATTAAGATTAAGTTGTTTGTTAGCTCTTTTTCTTCTCAAGAACTAGGTAGAAAGAATAGCTAATACTTCTAGGGTATAGTAGCTAGAAATATATTTGAAGTTAAGGCTACAGCCTTGACAAAGTGTGCAAGAAATAGGAGGTAGTGGGTAATAGTTAGAAATAGAAGTATTGATATTGTGTTGCCAATATATTATAAAAATAGTAGTTGTTTGTATAAAGGTCCTATAAACTTAGCCTATTATAATATGCTCATTGTAATAAGTTAAAACCCAAGGTTTGTAAGTTTTAGAAATAAGATTGGTTTAGTATGCGAAAGAATTAGGCCTTTGGATTAATATTAAAATTATATTTATATAGTATATATAATATTATAAAATATGGATCTTCTTTAGTATAGCTAGACAATATAAAAATATTATAAAATTCTAATATAAAAAAACTCTAACCCTAACTCTAGAGCTAACTATAAACTTTACTATAACTCTTAACTAACCCTAACTAGTCTCAAATTTGCTTAAATTAGTTCAAATACTATGTTTATATATAATAATTCTTATTGCCCAGTTATACTAAAAATTAACCTAAAATATTTGTTATTATATCAACCAATTAGAATTAAGATAAGGTAATTATACTATATATAGATGAGAGTGGCTATTAAGTAAAAAATATTATATGATAATAGCACACCATTAAATTAACTTAAATATAAAATGTGGGTTGGGATCCCGTGGCCTAGTGGCCTAGGCACCCAACTCTCCACGAGTGGGTTTCGGGTTTAAGTCCTAGTAGGTATATTTATTTACAAATATTTGAAAGTATCTGCTGTGGAAAGTCCAAGTGAATACAGGTCTGGATTAGAAATTTCCGAAAGAAGGTCCATTGTGGAGTAGTTGGAACTATGTGTAACAGTAGTTGTTATAGAAGGTTCTATTATACAAAGGTTGTGCATATAAATCTGCGATTGGCAAGGTAGTACCAACAATCCCTAAGGCAGCATTGGGGATCTTGTTTGGGAGGATAACTGGGCGGTAACCAGAATTGGAAAGTGGTGAGAAATGTGGTGAACACAAAGGGACCTGTGGTAAAGAATTGGCCTTACCAGATTTGGAACACCTCTAGCACATACGGAACTCATCGGCCAATAAGAAGTTGAAGCATAGAGGCTGTATGTGTTGATAAACCTAACAGGCTCTGGTCGTACCCATATGGAAGCTTTGGTGTTAAAAGGACTCGGGACTACCAATATAGGTATAGCTGGTATAAATGTATGCAGCGGTAACTGGAGGCTACAACTACCGAGAATCACTATAAAAAGAAATGATGACGCATCTGTTACCTTTGAGCCTCATGATGCTATCCAACTATACTGACTACTGAAAGTATTTGCGAAACATGCCTGGGCATCCTTGTCACCATATTGGGAAGTATAGTTGTTAGCACAGACCTAATTGGATATGTTAAGACCTAGGTCCTGAAAGTCACAGGAAACCAGCTAGTTATGGCAGCATGCAGGCTTGAGATACTTATCTGTTCAGGTAGAGGCAGCTACATGGCTATGAACTTCTGGAAGTACACTAAGTAGGGATTAAGGGAGAAAACCCGCTTATAGGCACACCAAACCAGAAGCAATAAGCGCCTACCTGGTACACACCAATTTGGAAGTTGAAGATAAATAGTTTGTGAGTAATGTGGCGGACATGTGAATACTGATTGGCAGTTGGGGAGAGATGTATAAAATCCAGGTCAATCACATGTGTGAGAATGTTGACGGCTCTAGTGAGTTTTAGCTGTGGATAAATAGTCTTAGTACTTGATGTCCTAGTCCTAGTTCTGATATATAATATGTATGTATTTACGGCACCATCATATGTCAATTTACTTAATTGCTAATCCGGCTAAGATCGGCACCAATTTGATATAGAAAATTGGGGGATGATCTCTTAAGAATTAAAAAAATACACCAGAATTTAAAAGGAAATATACACAAAAAATTAAGCGATACTTACATTTTAATATTATGAAGTTATAGAATAAAGCTTGCCGTTTAACACTATATAAAAAAAAAGGTAGATTTATTTTATCATTAAACACGTTCAGTATAGACAGATCGTAGATTTACTATGACCGAATCGTAGTAAGACTTACAATTCCTTCTCAATTGTACAGTCTATACTACATTTATTACTCGTACAAAAATTTAACTTTCGTTCAATCTAAAAAGATCATAGATAATATGGCTGAATCACGGTTTTTAGGTAAGACTATTAGTGCTTTCATCCTATATCCTACAAATATTTTTTAACTCGTACAAATTTTAACTTTGCTATTTATTCGAACTTTATTGGCATAACTAATATGTTTTATACTACCTATATTTGTGCCTTCCTAGAAATGTTACCACATCAATTTAGTCAAAGAACTTTTGCGCATGTAATTTTTTTTTCTTTTCGTAGTTGGTTACTCACATTTACTATGAACTCTAGATTAAATTTTAAAAATTCTATATATAGTCGACGTACGATCTGAGTTTTTTATTAAAAGAATGAAATTTTGCATCTAGCGAGAAATTGTATACAAAGAACGTAAGGAAAAAATTAGCTAAGCTATGGTTACTAGCAATTATGCGAATATTAAGAAACCCTGAATAATACTAATTTATATACTTCAAAAAAGGCTTTACACTTAGGAAGTATTTATTAGAACTTCGTTTAGAGATTAGTTGATATTATATAAGTTAGTGCTGGTATCTTTGATATATTCGATTGGCTATAATTTGTATCAATATTCGCTATATTATATCTAATAAAGTTCACATTTAATATATGTAATATTTATTGTATCTTAGATTTGATTCCAATTTCACAAATATTTCCTATTTATTGAATGCTTTATGTTAAATCCATTCCACTGGTGTCTTCTATTTAACATATTAATAAAAGCATTAATTTGTCCTTGACCCCAATTTCGATTAATAAATGTGATGCCCGATTTTTAATTTTTGTATGAAAACTAAAATGCCAAAAGGGATATTAGAAGAAACAAAATCTAATCACGAAGATCAGCCCAAATTCATGAATAATACTATACTAAAAAATTCCAGCTAATTTTAGCCAATAATAAATCGCTGAACCAAAGTTTTGTGGTGGATAATTATAATAAGGTAAATTTATGAAATACTTCAAAATTTGAAAAACTTGACTACTAATTAATATCCTCAGATTGTTGCATTATATACAAATGTTCATGTCTATATAAGTGTAGGTTAACTGATAGAAAAGATGAATTAAACGTGCTGTCAATATAGACTAGAGGTTCAAACCACTTTTTGTAGACTTAGCATAGCTGGTTAATACATTATTTGGTAGCTAAATTTCAGAACTTATTAATATATATATATATATATTGAGTTTCAGATGCCTATATTACTCTTTCAACTCCAATTTTCCACTTTAGCAAATTTTAATGATTTAGTAATAAATTTATTTGGACAAATCAACAAATGCTATATATCAATTCATCTTTACAAGTGCTTATTTTTTCGACTCCTATCCTATTAAGATTCTTATTTCATCAAACAGGAAATGCATTATGCACATTTTTTTCAGCTCCAATTCTACTGATGTCTTTCAACAAGTTAATGAATACTTATGTTCATTTTTTTCTGACCCCAATTAGATTTAGATTATGCCTCTTCTATACATTTAATTTTTTTAAAAATGTCCAAATTTTAAAAAACCTAGGTAATACCGAATGCCATATGTTCTTGTATTTTGCTGCAAAAAAAAAATAAATCGAATTAATATTTATGAACCGCTATTAATAGTGTATCATAACTAAGTGTCACATTCATATTTAACAGTATATACTTCAAGAATTTTATAATCATTCATCAGTTTTTTTCAAAAATTGCAACACTATACTCTGTTTTATAGCCCGAGATGTTTTTTTAATCCAATTAGCTATAGTGGACACCTTAGGCACATCTTGGTATTCAATTTCTCCAAGTTGTGCATGTCGTAATAATTCTACATGCATTTTTGTTGCAATTTTTAGTTTTGCATTGGTTGCTCCAGAATAAAACATAACCCCTAGTAATTCCTTTACTTTTTCAGTTAGTTATTTTACTGGATTTTTTTGATTAACTTTGAGATTTTCTTGTAGTGCCCAACCTGGAACAAATACTGTGTGACTAAAATAAAAACATTAAAAATTAAAAAATATAATCCAATACAATAAATACTAGCCAAATTTCAAAAAAAATAAAAAATAAACCGCAAAAGGATAGTTAATATGTACCTTCTAGATGAATTATCTAATTCCATGTCTGTTATATCTGCTGGATTTATTAAAATTGAATTATTGTTGCTATTTACACTTTTAATATAAATTGTATTTGTTAGCTAAGTGTTAACTAGTTGAATGATGTATAAAATAATAACAAGTCTTACCTCTTCTTGACTAATCAATTCTTTTTTATTTTCTAAAAAAGATTGTTATAGATATAGCAGTGCAAGTTATATTATATTAAAAATATATAAAGAATTATATATAATACACCTTGAATAGAAGAATGAAAAGCGGCCCAAGTTTTTGTTGGTTGTGTGTAAATAGTTGAAGATGGATTTGGTTTTTCAAAAACATAATCCTTTGTAATTTTTTGTAACTGTGAAGGACTAAATTTATATAAAGGTCCAAATCCTAGTAAGGATCGTGCACAAATATATCCTGCATTATCTCCCATTTCAGGCCATGTAAATTCATACCATGTTGAGATTCCCGAAAGTGTACCTAATTTTTTTTTGTCTAAATATAATTTAGAATAAATTAATATTTTAAAAATTCAATATGTTGAATTGTTAATTTTAACTAGAATTTATGTAATTGCAACCTTATATAATATTACCTAAATTACAATTTGGTTCAAGATTAGCTACATGCATTTTTGATAAATTTTTTATTGCATTTTCTATATCTTTCCCTGATTTGATATCATACCCTAACTTGACTTTTCTTTTTATTGAATATGTAATCTAAAATATTAATATGATTAGATTATATTATATGGTATATATATAAATATAAATTTGACTATAGCCAACTTGTGCATGATGTAAGTCAATTATAGATTTGACTTCTCTGGCCTCAAGGAAAATCTATTTTCGAGAGCTAATATTATACCATTCCTTCCAATAGCTCATAATTAAATTAATTCAGTATTTCCATAATGTGGACTATTGTCTGATACTATCGTTATCCATTGTGGTTTTGGATCAATAATTTCTATAACTGTATGAAGTGACGAAGCTGCAAACTATGCATCTTGATGGGTATTATCTGACCAATAGTCAAATGCTTGTATATTTAATTTTTCTTCTATGTAACTTTTTTGATATACAAGAACAGTATGTAAGGTCCATTCTCGTTTTCCAAAAAAATCTTCCTTAGTTTCATTAGCACTTTGAGAATTAATTTGTATTTTGAAATCTACAAGAATTAGAGCTCCATTATAATCTAAGAATTCAAGTTTAGCAGCTAGTTGTGTATTCAAGTAAGTTCTACGTGCATGATGAGCTATAAAGGCTATTAAGCGATTTTGATAGTTCTTTAAAAATTCATATTAATTAATTTCTAGTTTTTTTTGTAATTGATTAAAGAATTCAAAAAGATTTTCACATTTGTTACATATATTAGGATGTAAATGATTACAATTTCCAAACCCATGTGCAAGACAATAGCTAATACACAAATTGTGAATCGGAACATCTTGCTTGTCTACTAAAGAGCTTTAGCATAATCTTTTCACAGATATCATTGTAAATATTCCATTGTTTTAATTAATTCTTTCTGTTTTTTAAATAGTTAATTTATACTATTAATGTAAATTAAGCGATTAAACAAAATATAGAAAGAAAAATAAAATTATATGTAGCTATACCTTATCAGTTATATTTGTTATATCTTTATCAATTAATAATCTAATATCATCAAATACTTCATAACCGCATTCATTACATGTACTACAAGATCCACCCATATTTTCTTTATATAAAAATCACCTACTTCCTAAACGTGTCATAAATGTTGTCCGTTTCATTCCATTTGAAAATTCTTCATGAAATTTTTCTCACAAACCTTTTTTTGTATCGCGCAGATATACTACAGACAAGCTAGTTAAAGTATCAGTCTTGTAACTACTTTGTAAAATATTATCTTTATGTATAAAAAATTGATCAAATTGTATTAAACTTTCTTGTGAAAATCAAACACAATGACTAATTGGTTTGGAAAGTGGAGGTGCACCATATCCATTAATTATTGCATGTTTTCAGATTCATAAATTGTATGTCATCCAACCTTATTATTATAAATTAAATTAAAATTTGTTAATATTTATTAATATTAATTTTATAATTAATTTAAACTTTCTTATATTTAAATTAGACTCTAATTCAGAATATGTAAAATCATTTGCAATAATTGAAAGTATACGCCTTTTGCCATCTTGATTTTTTTTATTATAAGAAAGTGCACGTTGAAAACATGTCCAAAATGTTTGTATACTATTAGGTATATATTTTGGAACTGGTATTAAAAATTCTATTTTAAACAAGGTTTGCATTATTTCTTTATCTTTGTTTGGTGGATTAGTGTGTGTCCAAATCTGAAACTGATAAAAATTAATATTGCTATAATTCGAATAAAAATTTTTTAAATAGTAAATATTCAAACCTCTGATTCATCGTGTGACCATGGTGTTATATTATGTCCACCAGCAGCCCAAATTAAAGCTTGCCAAGCATTAAATTCTCTTTTATTAAAATGATAATGTGCTGGATAGATTTCTTGTAAGCTAGTAACTAACTCTATTATCTTGCTTTCGTTTTTAGCCCAATTAATAAAAAACTGATACCATGTAATATCTGCAATTGTTCTCCATTTGAGATGATAATTAAAAAGTGTTTCCATTAAATTATAATTATACCAATCAATAGGAGTACATGTAGGAACATGTTGTTGTTGGAGATATAATTGAGTTGTAGGGTTTTCTAAACCGAAAAGTTGTGTACCATTAAAATTTTTTATTCTAATTGGATACCAAACTTCATCAGGTGTTTGACCTTTAATTTGTTTTATCAATTGAAAATCTTGATATATTTCAAGAAAACAATTAAAATCATCTATAATTGAAACAAATAATGTTTTTTTAGAATAATATTCACAAATTAATGATGACTTATAATCAGATCCACCTTTTTTTAGCTCTTTACATGATGATGAACCAATTCTAAATACAAAAATTTCATTTTTGTTATTTAAAAAAAATGAAAATAGACAAAATTTAATATCAAATAAAAGTTGGGATATAATTTTTTCATTAGACCAGCCAATTACAAGAGGTCCTGAATAACATGTTTTAGTTTTGAATAAATTTTTATATACTGTAGAAATAGCCGTGGTTAGATCAGCAACTATTTCTGATAAAATATCATTACAAGAGCATTGATAATTAGGTAAAAAGGAAGTAATAGAATTGCCAGCAACTACTATAACTATAAATTTCTGTTTGTTAAGAATAGTAATAGTTTTTTGTCCAATACGAATTGGAAAAAATGTATAGTTTTTTTTATTTGTAGGATTTTCTCGCCACCAATATCATGAGAAAGGTCCATAATGATAAATTTCATTAATAATACCAGTTTCTACAAGTGTAGTAGCCATTTGACATATTTTTTTTGTCATTTTAAAAACAAGGTGTTCAGATTCAAACATGTATTTGAGTTTTATTATGAAACTTATCACTCACATTTATAATAAATTAATATAGTAAATAGTGCCGATCTTAGCCGGATCAGCAATTAAGTATTAATAAAAGTCTGAGGCAGGAGCTACACTCTAAATATTAAAAAAAAATAAAATAAACTTAAATATAAGACTAAATCATCAAATATTATAAATTAGCAAAGATTAGTAATAAACAATTATGATATAGTACTTACCTAGTTAGAATAAAAGTTAGTATATCTTTTAATTTAATTTACTCTTGATAATAATAATGTTTTATATTAAATAACAGACTATATATATTTTATACATTAGCAGATCTTTTCAAATATCTTAATATTTATTCAATTCTTTAGAATCAAATATCCAAATATTATATTTGTTATAAGTAGAAATGAAATTTAAGTTGATTCAGAATTTTAAAGTTATAGTTGAGATTTTTAGCATAATTATTTTATTCTAATCTAAGTGAATTCTAAATCTATTAATAAATCTATAATTAAATATATTACTATTAATAGAAAACAGAAAGATTGACAATTTTTTAAAAAAATTCAATATTTTAACTTTATAGTTTATATTTTAATAAATTTTAATAAAGCCAAATATTCTATTTATATTATCTATCTTTAAGATTTTGATAATAAACAAGTGTATTATGTTTATCTTTAATTCTGATCTCTTTCAATATTAATAAGCAACTTGAAAATTATTTTATATTATTTAATAATAAATAAATATTTGCACTTACTATTTTATTATATGTCTACTTTATAAAAAAAGTTAATCCATGTTTTATATTCCATATTTTCTATATATTTGAAAATTCTGTATTTAGTTATATAAGGTAAATGGGGTATTGTGGCTAAGTGGTATATATTGTTATCTAGTAATCAGAATTGGATAAATTTTATACTATTCGATTTGACTTATCGAGGCGAATTGAATGGTATAAAATTCATCCAATTCCAACCACTAGATCACAAGATATCATCATTTATGCAAAATATAAATTTTTGCATATATTTGTATATATTAGTAAATCTGCAAATTTTTACATATAAATCTTTAATACTCTCAGGATCCCATGATTAGATTTTGATGATTTTGTGCTTGTTAAAATCGTCTCATTGCAACGGTCATTTTTGTGGTAAAATCATCCAAAATGGACCAGTAAATCAAAAACTATTCACTGTCAAATAATTGGCTACAATACCCCTACTTACTGAAAATTCAGTTTTTATGTTCTTTTTGTGTACTAATCATTTTGTCTAAGAACATATATGGTATGAAGGTCTTTTTTACAGTATTTTCTTTTTTATTGGGTATAGTTTAAATAATAATTTGGTATAAAAAATTTTATATATTTATTAAAAAAATTTTATTAGTAGAAACTTTAACCTGGCCACAATACTCCTATTTACCTTATATTGCAAATTATTATGTAATAATTGTCTAAGTACTCTAGCCACAATGAATTTTTTTAACTTTGAGGAAAAATATCTTAATAACTATTTACTTTAGTTAATAAAATTTTTTTAATTTTAATTTTATAAATCTATAAAATTAAAATAAAAAAATTCACCAATTTTAAATATATAATTATTAATATATAATTGCTCAAAATTTGAAAAAAAATAGCCATAGTTTGTTTTAATAATTGTCTAAATTTTTTGAACTTTTAGTGATGATAACTCAATAAATATTTGTCTAAATTCAATAAAAGTATTTATTGTTAATTTTACAACTCTATAAAATTAAAAAAAATTATTAATTTTAGATAGGTAATTATCAAGTTATCATTACTTAAAGTTTGAAAAAAACTTGACTATAGTTTTTGATAATTATCTAAATTTTTTGGACTTTGAGCAATAATATCTCAACAACTATCTATTTTTAATTCCATTAATTCATAAAATTAAATTAAACAATTTTTATGAAATTTTGATAAGCAGTTATTAAGATATCATTGCTCGAAATTTAATAAACTTTAAGCAATAATATATTAATAATTATATATTTAAAATTGTTAAATTTTTTTTATCTTAAATTTTATAATTTCTAGAATTAGAATTAAAAAAAATTTATTGTTTTAAATAAATAAATAGTTATTGGAATATTTTTTCTTGAAGTTAAAAAAATTTAGTATAGCTAAAAAATTTAGATAATTGTTATATGATGATCTGCAACATGTATAACTAAGCATAGAATTTTTGAATATATTTTCTATAAATATTGCATATTCATAGAAATTAATTCATATTTTATCTAAACTAATCTATAAAAAGTTTTTTTTATTTAATTAATATGCCAATTTCCCTTTAGTCAATTTTTTTTTTATTTAGCAAAACTCTCTTACCTGTTTAGAAGAATATAAGCTAACCTATTCAAAATTATAAGACTTGTTATAATATTAATTATAAGATCATTAAAATTTAAACATTACAAATAGAAAATACTTGGGTGTAAAAATAAATGCATATAATTGTTTTTGTTAAAAAGAATAGCTTAGAAAAATCTTCTACTATATACTGTAAATAGCTATATACAGATCTTTCTAGATAATAGACTTACTATATACTATATCTAGATTGGTAAAATAGAAAAAACCTGAGATATATAAATAGAAAAAACTAATAAACCAACTATCAAATCTATAAAAAACCTGTGAGTTTCATTAAATGCTTTAAATTTGGTAAAATTTTAGTTAGTATACTAGTTTTATTAGTTGCTAAAAAGAGTAATAGTATTAAGAGTTTTTACACTCTAGAAATTTTTAACAAGTATATTCCATGAAGCTATTCTTTTAGCAACAATAGTTAAAAGTACAGTAACAGTAGCTAGTAAACCTTTAGGCACCCAAAAAACAAACAGATCTAGGTCTTGTATTTAGTAAAAATTTCATTTTATTTATACCCAGGGCTTAATTAATTTATACTGTAATCTTGATATAGTAACCGGGATATAATAAAGAAAAAAGTTGCTAGAAGTATTCTAATATTATAAAACTAAATTTTAAATATTTCAAAATAATAAACTTACATATTATTTTGAATCTCAATATTAATTTTTTACAAGTATAAAAAAGTCTAGTTACAATAGCATAGTAATTTTTGATAGTTCAGTAAATTATATAATGCAGGATTAAATAATTTGTCAAAATCAGATTGGTATTAGCTTTTCTTATTGCATGCCAATTTGTACTATCAATTGATATTAATTGGGATTGTCTATTTTATTTTATTTTATTTTATTTATTTATTTATTTATTTTTTTTATATTGCCAACAGTAGAAACTTTATTAGTCATGATAAATGCCTTACAGAACAATTGTATATACAGTTTCTAATTACATTTGTGCTACTATTACTAGTCACCCAAT
>CAJVPY010005173.1:0-11753 GCA_910591965.1 Dentiscutata erythropus
TATATGTTAGAGAAAAGCCTTTAAAAATAAAAATAAAAAAGTTTCTACGTTGGCAATATAAAAAAAAAAAAAAAAAATGCATTTAGAGAGAATATTTTTGTATATATAATTTGAAAAATAACCTATATTTAAAAAATATAAAATATATACTTATTTTATAAGTCCCAACTTGGGATTAGGCTATTTTCATACATATAGAGAAAACATGCACTTAGAGGACATGCACTTAAAAAGAGTTGACTATATATATATTTGGACCCAAACTAGTTTGCAAACTTCAAACCAGACCTAGACTAAATTCACAATTAAATTTGAATCTAGTTCGAATTTTGAAACTAGTAAAATTTAGAGTCTGAGTTTAATTCAACTCAGACCAGATCTGAACTGAACTAAACCTAAAAGCACTAGTGCTACTCTAATATATATGTAGGCTGCTTTAATAAATTTTAACAGTCTTGGTTTCTTGTGATATATATATACAAATAATAAAAAAAAATAATTTAAAATAAATAATTAAAAATAAATTAAAACTTAAAAATTTAAATAAATTAAAAATATTAAATAAAAAATAATTCAAAAAAATTAAATAAATAAACTTAATATGATGAAGTTTAAAAATAATAAAACACTTACACAACTCTTTTTATAGATCACTTTAACCAAAAGTAGAGCAGAAGAAAATTCAGAAATAGAGCAAAACTATATTAAGACAACAAGCAAAGTAGTTTTAAACAAAAAAATAGAGCTAAAAAAATTAGTTATAGTTATTTAGCAAAGTTTTCTTCTCTACAAAACTAGTCTGCTACTAAACAGAAAAAAAAAAATTCTTGACAAAATTTTTAGAAAATTTTAAAAAATTGAAAAATTTGCCTAAACTCAATATTGCAAATCACCTAATAACAAAACAAATATAAATATAAGAAAATTTAAACATATAACCAAAATAGGAAGTAAAAACAAATATTAAACTAAAGAATTATGCTTAAAGCAGATATAAATACAGCAAAATATCTTGGTTTCAAAAATCCAAAATTTGTTATAACAATTCGTAGCACAATAGATTATTACAATTGGCTACAAATACAAAGAAATCAAGACAAAACACTCTCAACAGAAGAGCTTATGTTTTTTGAAGAAGTAACAGAAGTATCAATATATACAAAACTAGAAAGAGCAGCACAAACTCATAATAACCAAACTATTTCTACAATAATAGTTATTGATCTAGTAGAGAATAAAATTTCACAAAAGGCTGAAAATCCAAAAAAAAAAAAAAAAAAAAAATGATAATATAGGAAAACTAGAAGTTGTAAACAAAGAAAAAGAAACCATTAGAATCAAACTAGCAAAAATGAATTTGAATCAAAATGAAGTAGATATATTAAAAGAAGATATTACAGTAAAAGCAAAAAAAAAAATAGCTCTGTTATATATAGAATATAGTTAGGCAGACCATAGTATACAAATAGTTAGTGAATAAATCTCTTTAGTTAAAAAGAAAGAGCTATTAAATGTAAATAAAAAAAAATAAAAAAAAAATTTATAAAGAAGATATTTATAGCTTTATATAGATACTAAAAGGTAATCTGATATATAATAAACTAGTAGAAAATGAGATAAGAAAAACTCATAAAAAAAAAAAAAATTAGAAATACATTTTACTATTTGGAATTTATCTTTTTCAACAAATGCTGCAAAAATCAATAGATGTTTAAAGTACTATGATGCAACAGAAGTACTTGAATAGTATAACTTAAAAATTCTAAAGCTGTATATATAAAAGTTATATATATAAATGAGGAGAAAAAATATTTGCTATACAAGGCATAGGTATTGCTATTTGAGAAAGAAAAAACAAGCAAATTTACAATTAGACAATTTGATATAGAAGAATTAGAATGTAGAAAAGAGTTTAGGCTAATTCTAAGACAAGTTCTATACTTAGCAAGTGAAGCAGCTCTACTTAAATAACTTAAAAAAGTCAAAGCAAAAATAGTTTGCATTCTCAGAAATAGTAATAGCAATCAAAGAAGTACTGCTTTTGTATATTTTGCATTAGGAGGCTTCTAGAAATTATGTAATTTTGGGGTGGGTGGGTCCCCCAAAATATTAGATTATAATTCTGGTCAAAATTTTATAATTCTAGCCAAAATTATAAAATTACAATATACTATATAATAAAAATCTTTAAATTTGAATAATTTTTGATATACTAGGTCTATTTAGATAGTTTAGCTACTAAAATAATTCTCTTAATAAGAGGAGTTTAATAAGCCAAGAATCATTAAAATCCAATTACAGGGTTACAAAATAGATAATATTTAGTATTATTTTATATATATTTAAATTAAATAATATAAAATTATCTATCTTGTGATTATGTAAATAGATTTTAATGATTTTGGGCTTGTTGGAATATTCTCTTTGAGAGGATCATTTTGGTAGTTAAATCACCTAAATAGGCCTAGTAGATCAAAACTTATTCAAATTTAAAAATTTTATTATTATATAATTTTATAATTCTGGCCAAAATTATAAAATTATATAATAATAAAATCTTTAAACTTGAATAACTTTTGATCTACTAGGCCTATTTAGATGATTTAATTACCAAAATAATCCTCTCAATCAGAGGATTTTAACAAGCCCAAAATAATTAAAATCCAATTGCAAAATTACAAAATAAATAATATTTTGTATTATTTTATATATATTGTATTTAAATAATACAAAAAATTATCTATTTTGTGATCTTGTGATTGGATTTTAATGATTTTGGACTTGTTAAAATCCTCTTATTGAGAGGACTATTTTGGTAGTTAAATCATCCAAATTTGTTCAATAGATCAAAAATTATATAAATTTAAAAACTTTTTATTAATTAATACTACAGTACACTCTCTCAAATCCGATACGCATGGTGGACAGATTTTGAGAGGTTATTGGATTTAAAAATTGATATAAAATACCAAAGGCCTGCTATCACATGATCATAAATAAATATAATTGGCTAGATTATATTTCTTATATATATAATCTGTTGCACAAAACCCGATCTTAGCCAATCAAATCGATTTATATTACTTGTCAAAATTGATATTTTATAGATATCTGGTCTTTTGGGTATCAGTTATCAGAAATGGCAGGTTATCAGGTTTTAATTATGGAACAGACATGGTGGATCAATTTTTTATCGGTTATAGCAGGTTATCAGTTTTGACAGGATCGGTTTTGGGAGGGTATTTAAAATTTTTATGAAATTTGATTGGCTAATAAAGTATCAGATGTGGGTAGGTGGGAATGAAATTTTAAAATTCATTAATAACAAAATATTATGTAATTTCTGGAAGCCCCCTTATTAAAAAATTTACAAACAGCTAAAATATTAACTCTATACTAGCTCTTAGGCCCAGGCGTTGCCCCGGGTGCAAGGTTCTAATTTTTTTTAATTCTTAGGCCTAAATTATATTAGCTCTTAGGTCTGAGCATTGTCTTAAATATAAGATTCTAATTTTTTTCTAATTCTTAGATCTAACTTATATTAGCTCTTAGATTTAAGTATTGTCTTAAGTATAAGAGTTTAATTTTTTCTATTTTTAGTATTAGTTTTTAGATTTAAGTATTGTTTTAAATATAAGATTCTAATTTTTTGTAATTTTTTTTTATTTTATATACAATTAATTAAATAATATGATCTGGTGCAAAAATGCAGATACATAACATACCTTATAATAAAAAAAAAATTTTTAAAATTTAACATAAGCATTTAAATATATTTATTTATGACTCATATATGCAGATTTATTTTAATATAAATTTTATTAAAAAATCTTATTTCTGTAAAAATTTTTATTAATGACTTATTTTTTCAATTTGTAAAATACAAAAATATGAATAAATTTAAATTAAAAAATTAATTTATCAATTTATAAAAGTTTTTTAATTTTTAATTATCTATTTATAATTTTTTTGTACTAAATAAACCAAGTTCTAAGCTATTTATTAATATAAAATTTATTATCTTTTTATATACAGATTGTTGTGTAATAATGTTTTTAATTTTTTTTAAAAAAAGCAAAAAAATACCTTTTAAAAATAACTATATTTTTGTTACTAATTTACAATTTTGTAAGTTTATATTGTACAAGTATATTGTTATATATATGCTAAATATATAGTTAAAATTTTAGCTTAATTGAATTAGTAGTTGTTAAAATATAAATTTTCAAATATTTAACAATAATTACTATATATAGTACTATATATAACTATATTAAAATAAATTGGTTTTTAATTTATATTTTAACAACTAATGATCCAATTAAGCTAAAATTTTAACTGTATATTTAGCATATATATGACAAGGCAGTTGCATAGTACAAGATTTTAAAGTTGCATATTGGTGGCAAAAATAATTTTTTTTTAAAAAAAAATTTTTTTAATTTTTTAATTTTTTAAAAAATAGGATTTTTTAAAAATTTTATAATAAAATAAATTTATTATAAAATGACAATAAAAATTATATCAAAACGTAGCTTAGATTTTTCTTTCTTTAAAATAAAAAAATTATAAATAAATAGCTAAAATTGAAAAACTTTTATATGTAGAGAAAATAATATTTAGTTTTTGTGTATTTATATTTTCGCACTAGACCATAATTTTGTATAATATAGTAATATATTTGTAATTAGTAATTGTTAATAGTATTTAAAGTGAATGGGTTTTTTTCAGATAAAGTAATTTATGTTTTTTTTGCTAATCTGATTTTGTTGATTTTTCCCACTCTAGAGATTGATTTGATAATCTGCTTAGAAGCTATGATTTGATGACCTGTTAGGATTTGTCTATTTGTTTGAGAAATTTTCATTATAGCTTGTCAAACAAAGAGTATAATTTGAATTTTTGAAATATAAAATAGTCATAATTTGAATACTTGAATTGGGAAGTGACCTATAGTTACAAAGAAATTTTTCAGTTTTGAGTACATAGTACTGGCTAGGCCTCCGCACGGGCCGGGTAGGCCCATGGGTACCCACAAGTAGTACTATGAAGGCCGGGCTAGGGCCTTAGGGTAAGGGTAAGGGCTCAAATATGAGGCCTTTACACAAACGGGTAGGGTTAGGGTATTACCCATTACTATACTATGGATACCCATTAGTTATATAGATATTATATTCTATGACATTCTAAGCTCTGTTTATTAAGGCATTAATTTTATTTTACTATGCACTAGTATGATAGCTTTACTATACACATGAGTATGATAATTAATTGTATCCTATATACTCAATTACTTTCGCATCTCATACTATATTACTTTAGGTATATAGTTGTTAGATGAAACCTAAGCCCCAAAATTACAAAACCCTGACGAAAGACGAAATCTCAAATTCTGCTAACGAAAGACGAAACCCAAATTCAAAATGACGAAACCCTAGTACTAAAAAAAAACTCTCTCCTGTCAAAATAAAAAAAACAACCAAAAAAAAAACTGGATTGATGAAACTTTATGATAATAGTGAATCTCTACTTCTCTCGCTAAAAAATTACTACTGAAATTTTAGTCTAGATGAAGCTATCAATAAAAATAATAAAATTATCTCTATAATTTTAGATATTTAACATGTCGATAAATCATTAATGAAGCTTTTTATATTGAAAATGTTTGTTGACTTGTACATATATTTGGTTTTAAAAAGCCAACTACAGAAATTATAAATAGCAAATAAGCTGTTAGCATTTATATTTAATACCAAAGATGTTTATTGGCTTGACCCGGCTTGTATATTTAGATTTTAAAAGCCAATTACAGAAATTTTATAATTGAACAATGTATATATATACCTCTTATTAATTTTTATTATCTGTGCTAATTTATTAATAAAAAGTCTTTTACTGATTTAGCCAATAGGCATAATATATTTTTTTTAATTGATATTGATATACAGAAATATGTGGAATAATTTTAATTGTGCTAATTTACTTAATTGATCAATTACTTCTTAAGTTACTTATTAAAATTGATACAATTGTATGTTTTAAATTTTAGTCTTATATAAACATAAATGTAGGAGCCAGTGGCGCCCTTACTTACATTTGTTTCCGTTTCTCATCTTTTATTAGTTTCGTACCCTTTGCAGTTTCGTCACCTTTCGTCAGTTTCGTCATCTTTCACCAGTTTCGTCACCTTTCGTCACCTTTCGTCATTTCGTCATTTGAGATTTTAGTTGACGAAAGACGAAACTAGGTTTCGCATTTCGTCAGCGCGAAACCTCAAGGCTTCGTCTAACAACTATACTTAGTGGTATTAATATTGGTGAAGAAGAAGGAAAAAAATTTGCAGAGGCACTTACTACTCCAATTTCTTCAAATCTTATTATTGACTCTGAAGAAATAAGCGTATTTGCAGAAGCTATTTGTAAAAACATTACTTTAATCTCCTTGGAAATTTATGGTAACCGAATTGATTATGAAATTGAGAGCACGCTGGAAAATATCGATCGCATATTCTATTGAAATAACAAAGAAAAAATAATTACCAATAATTCTTTACACAAATATTGTTGATTTTTGTTTAAACTAAATAAAGTTAATTGACCGAGTAGACCTTTAGTCTTAACCTTTTTATTTTTTTCTACGCAAAAAAAAATAAAATAAAATAAACAAATAAATAAAATCCAGACGGTCAGAATATTTTATCATAAGATTCATATGAAAACAATTAATTGTGTGCCTTTGGAAATTAAAAAGACAATATGATGATTTTTGTGAAAAACTTTTTTTTTAATTTTATATTCACATTAAAAAAAAATAATGATCACAAATAAAATTTATTAATTAGATAAAAATTATTTACGCTCACAAATGTGAACATAAAATAAAGAATAGTGATTATTTTAAAAAGTTTATGTTCACTGTGAACACCGTGAACATTAGGTCCTAAAATTGAAAATGAGGAGTTAAAAATTTAAATTACTGGAAAATTACTGTACATAATTCACTAAATTTTTAAATTGTCAATTCATATCTACCCAAAAGGCGGAATAAGTTAATTTTGAAATTACAAAAAAAAAATTTTACACATGAATTTATATAATATCATTATTAATTTACACAAATTATTAAATATTCATAAAAATCTTGATAGTTCTTCCAAGTATAAAATACAACAATATTGACATGCGTTGAAACTAAAGTACCCATCCGGCGTCCCCCGGATGGGTTAAAAAAATTCCACATAAAAACAACTTTGTGATGTATGGTTTGTATCGCGAAATAAGTAGATGAACTTTCATGCTATAACTAGCCTCAGGGTACATCTTTACGTCTGTGCTACAGTAATTATACAAAAAATACAAAAATATAGTAATGTAAAAATGTCTTATAGGCAAAAAAAGACATGTAGAATCGACTTTATTGTGTTTATATGAATAACATAATTACAGTATTAAAAAAATACATCAGACAAATATTAACCAATCTATTGTTTTAAGCGGATAGGCACCTTAAAATTGTAATAGTATATAGAAAAGATGCTCTAAACATTAAATAATTGGTTTAAAGTGCAATGTAAAGATTAGAGCTATTAAAATTTTTTTTAACTGATTCGTAGCTCCTATCTTCATTATCCTTCATCTACTTTTTCTCTGTTTGTCTTCCTCCACTTTATTAATCAAACGATTATATATATTTTTAATGACCCTGATCATGGGTACCCAAATTCGACCAATCATAATGCTTTAAGCGGACTGCCACTTTAGAACTTTAATAATATAGATTAATTAAATCACCAATCTAAAAATTTTGCCGGTCAATCATATTTAAGTTCATTTTAATATAAAAGAAATGCAAAAAAGTCGAAATAACAATAAATCGAATATAAATTATAAAAGCTTTTTATGAAACTGCTTTCTAGGTACTACCAAAATTTCCTTGCAAAATTTCAGTTAATTGCAATCCTATAATTTAAGATAATAAACTCTAACCCTAATATTATCAAAATTTAATTCGAACTATATATTTAATTAGTCAGATAACAAACGATCAATCAAAAGTCAATAATACCCTAAATAATTCAAATAGCATGAACTATACATCAATCCCAACTGATTCAATGCAAATCCATATCTATTCTATTGTTTCAAAGATACATTATTAGTTGACAACATTAATATAATAAACCTACTTTAAATAAAAGTACCCCGTTCTTGGTCTCAATATAATAGATTTAATTATGCAGTCGAGTGAAATGCGTATAAAAATTTGTATTAGTTGAGAAGAAATATAAAGAATTTCAACAATAATTATTTTTAAATATTAAAATTTCTACATATATCAATTAATTTTTGAATTAAAGTTAAACATACAGATTATAATTTTACATATCAGATTTTAAATTCAATAAGTTTACTGTCTAATTTCTCCGTAATCTCTCGAGTATCAATAAGCTTTGAAGTATACATATGTGAAGGATGTTTTTTTTCAATTGATTTTGGTTTGTTCATGTCAGATTTCATAAATTGTTTTTTGATTTCGGTTTCAATCGGACTTTCAACTTTTTCAAGCCAATCTTCAATTTCATTTTTAATTTCATTAACGGTAGGTCTTTTCTGAAAATCGGAATCCATGCATCGTTCTGCTAATTTTATATAATAATCGGGTGTCCCTAAAGCACATTTTGGTCGTTCTCCTTGACAAATCCGTAATGAAAGTCCGGTATCAAATGGCTCACCATCAAATGCTCTTACTCCTGTTGTTATTTCCGTCATGATGACTCCAAAACTGTAGATATCTGATGCCTGAGTAAACGGGTTTCCCTGTAAAACTTCTGGCGCAACATAAGGTATAACTCCATAAATTCTATCTAGTTGTTTGTTTGATGATATTGTTAGTCCTAAATCTGCAATATATGCATTATGTGAATTATCTTGTAAAATATTGCCGCTATGAAGATCTCGATGAATAAATCCTTTAGAATGAATTGTTTCAAGATCAAAAACAACGGAATTTAAAATATCTATTTTTTCTTCCCATCCCATTTGCGCAATATTGTTAAGATTATTACATAAAGAACCATTATTGGCATATTCCAACACAAGAACATAATTTTCAGCGTCTCTACTTCGCGATAATCCATAGAATTTTATAAATGATGTACTTTTAAAACTAATATCGCAATATGCCTTAATCTAAATAAAATTTTATTAGTAGCTATAATTGATAAAATAGTAAATAATTTTATGATTACCTCGTTTGTATATTCTTGACTATGAATTAATTTGAGAGCGACATGTAGCCATCGATTTTGATGTTTCCATCGAGCTTTATAAACTGTCGAGAATCCACCCTTTCCAATTTCTTCAATATCTTTAAATTCATTATAAGTAATTAATGATAAATTATAATTATTTTTGAGTTCATCTAATCCTTTATTATTTCCTAGTTCAGCAGATTTAATATAATATTTGAATGCCATATTTTCATCTTTAACAACTCCTATTTCACATTTATAACAATAACCGAGATTGAATAACCCATCGGCATTTCCTAAATCTGCAGATTTTTGATAATAAGCAAATGCCTTATTTTCATCTTTTTCAACTCCAATTCCATCTTTATAACAATCGGCTGATTCTTTATAATAAATAGATGCCTTATTTTCATCCTTTTCAACTCAATTCCATGTTGATAACAATAACCGAGATTGAATGATCCATCAGCATTTCCTAAATCTGCAGATTTTTGATAATAAATAAATGCCTTATTTTCATCTTTTTCAACACCAATTCCATGTTGATAACAATAACCGAGATTGAATAATCCATCTACATTTCCTAAATCTGCTAATTTTTGATAAGAAATAAATGCCTTATTTTCATCTTTTTTAACTCCAATTCCATCTTTATAACAATCGGCTGATTTTTTATAATAAATAGATGCCTTATTCTCATCCTTTTCAATTCCAATTCCATGCTGATAACAAGAACCAATATTAAATAACCCATCGGCATTTCCTAACTCTGCAGATTTTTGATAATTAAGGAATGCTCTATTTTCATCTTTTTTAGCTCCAACTCCACGTTGATAACGATCAGCAGATTCGATATAATAAATAGATGCCTTATTTTTATCCTTTTCAACTCCAATTCCATGTTGATAACAATAACCGAGATTGAATAACCCATCGGCATTTCCTAAATCTGCAGATTTTTGATAATAAGCAAATGCCTTATTTTCATCTTTTTCAACTCCAATTCCATCTTTATAACAATCGGCTGATTCTTTATAATAAATAGATGCCTTATTTTTATCCTTTTCAACTCCAATTCCATGTTGATAACAATAAAATAACCCATCGGCATTTCCTAAATCTGCAGATTTTCGATAATAAATAAATGCCCTATTTTCATCTTTTTCAACACCAATTCCATGTTGATAACAATAACCGAGATTGATTAACCCATCTACACTTCCTAAATCTGTAGATTTTTGATAAAAAATAAATGCCTTATTTTCATCTCTCTCAGCTCCAATTCCATGTTGATAACAATAACCGAGATTAAATAACCCATATACATCTCCTAGATCTGCAGATTTTTGATAATAAATAAACATCTTATTTTCATCTTTTTTAACTCCGATTCCATGTTGATAACAATAACCGAGATTGGATAATCCATCGGCATTTCCTAATTCTACTGATTTTTGATAATAAAAAAAGGCTCTATTTTTATCTTTTCCAACTCCAATTCCATATTGATAACAATAGCCGAGATTAAATAACCCATCGGCATTTCCTAATTCTGCAGACTTTTGATAATAAATAAATGCCTTAATTTCATTTTTTTTAACTCCAATTCCATGATGATAACAATTAGCAGACTCTTTATAATAAATAGATGCCTTATTTTTATCTTTTTCGATTCCAATCCCTTGTTGATAACAAAAAGCGAGATTGAATAATCCATCAGCATTTCCTAACTCTGCAGATTTTTGATAACATTCAAATGCCTTTACATGATTTTGTTCGACTCCAACACCATGCATATATTCATGCCCAGTGATAAGTGCTTTATCTCCCATTTTATTGTAAAAATGATCGCAACAAAAAAACGAGTAACAAAAACAAATAAAAGAAAAAGGCAGAAAAAAAAACAATGTCATTGCACAATTTGATTTATATGCATTGCAGTACTTTTTTAGAAGGTTCATGTAACGTATCACTGAATAAAATTTAGTCTTGCCATACTTAAACCTACGTAGTACGTACGTACATACGTACGTAAGAAATCTAAAATTAAAATTGCTCTTTATAGAAACTATTATACTTTCGTAATAACGCCGCCTGTGTTATGTGAACGGATTGGTATCATTTACATGCATATTGTCAGGTGGTACAATTTAGAAATAATGCATATGTGCGAATCCGAACTTTAATTTTTATATACCGGTATGATAACATGTAAGAGATATAAATATATAGAGATAAATATTTGTTTCAATTCCTATTGACTTTCAAACGTGCAGCATCATTATGTTACTGTTGCAAATAGATTTTTTATACCAGACTATCTGCATGAATTTAGCACTGCCGCTTCTCTCTAATATTCCCTAGTCTGCAATGGTCCTACGTTAGCTAAATTTTCATATTCATTTTCAAACTATATAATATGTAATATTAGAGTTAATACCTGGATCCGGATCCTAATCACAAGATCCGGATCTTAATAATAAGATCCGGATCTAGTTATAGG
>CAJVPY010005174.1:0-11748 GCA_910591965.1 Dentiscutata erythropus
TGTAAAGTACCCCCTGACTTTTTTGAAGATGATTTTTGTATTGTACCCCATTATTAAAAAGTATTAAAAAAAAAAAATTCTATTTGAGATCGCTATGTATTATACCCCCTAGATCACGTATAGAATGTAAAATACCCCCGGGTACTATAAAGAGCGTTTTACGGTACAAACGCGATTTCCTTTTTTAGGTTTATATCACTCGCAAAAATAAGTACGTATTTCGCCCTTTTTTATGGTAATAATCTACATGTTGTACAACGATAACATTAAACACCAGAACACTAAATCACTTTGTGTACATACGGCACATTGTAAATTTAAATGATGTGAACATGTATGACGGCGCAACCTATGATCCATAAAATTTTTTAAATTAGGTTTACCTTGTTTAACTTTATTTCAATCTCTATTTTAAGGTGATAATTAATTTTTATCAGTTAATTATCCTATAAAATATCGTTATCTCGCACTACAGTACATAAAATATTATATCATTCATTATCATTTTATCCGCAATACCGTTGTTAATTATTCTTGCGTATGGAGAGATTATTTTGTCATACCAATACGACTTACGTACGTAACAATAATCATGATTATTGAGCTATCTTTGCTATAATAATTATAATTCTGAAAGACGGTCATATAAGAAATTCAACTTATTTAAGAGAGCGTATTATAGCCAGTTGCGTTAAACTTCTGAACACGGTTAATGATTAAAAAACCTTTAAAGTTGATATTAATTTCCAATTATAAAAGATTAATAAGGCTAATAAAAAAAATTTAAAATGCAAATTGCATAATCTAATAAAATTTTAAAATAATACAATAATATGATATCATAATTTATGGTAATACAGTATTCAAAATTTATGCATATTAATTATGAACATAACAATAAAGCTATATGATAAATGTATAAATAATCCGTTTGGTTAACATTTTTGGAATTTCGAATAGGGATTTGCGCAACGTAGTTGCGCACCTACCTGATGCGAATCCAAATTTCTGTGTCAGCGAATTACGTAAAGCGTTTAATTTTTCAATGGTTTTATTTCAGAACCTGAAATTACTAATTGGTTCACATTTGTTATTACATAATATTATGTAAAATGATCTTCCATTGTTTCAACGCATTTGCTAGAATTGTAGCACGTACATACGTACGTGCCTGCGTGAAATGTGGTATGTACTTGCAAAGTTTATGCACGATAAAAAAAGGATTTATTTTAAATATATATGTTAGTCGAAGTTACTCTTTTAATTGTAACATAATCACACATTGAAAAATATTTCAGACAATTACAATAATTACGCGTATATGCAAGTTATTTTCTCTACTAAAACGAGTTTCAATATATTAATCTTTAATAATTGTTTTAAATGACTTCTTGACTCAAAATTCTCTTTTATACTTTTTCGTCATTCATTTCAATTTCAGACTAAATGTCACTACCCTCGGCAAGTACCGATGATACCAAAAGTGATGAAGCAAACATGATAAACATGGTCTATAATTTTGACTGGTCATCGACTTCAGTTGGACCTATGGACTTATGGGAACCTGTTATCAAAATTGCCATGGTACTTTAACACATACAGTTAAATTTATAACAAACTAGTATAAAGTTTAAAATTTTTTAGTTTGCTACATTCGAAGTTCGTTATATAGAGATTCTTTACAAAGAAATCAACTGCATATATATTTTTTGTGCTTATTTAAAAAAATGTAATATATAAAATCACGTTTGTTAATGTAGGATATGTGCCTCAATTCTACGATCCCCATCAGTCTCTTTCTCGGTCCCCCAGAATGGATCTTTCTATATAATGATGGTAATTTACTTCAGAATTTACTTCTTTTATATATTTAGTTATTCAATTTGCTTAATATCAATCAAATACTTGCCTATATAGCGTTTTCAGAACATATGCACCATAATCATCCATACGGTTAATACTAATTAGTCTCATATGGGGTGTTACGCATTAAAACAGCCCTTTTTTTGCAATTTTTCGAAAAATGAGTTTTTATTAGATTCATATCGATTTGCATAATAAAAAATCGAGATAATGTGAACGAAAGACCACATCACGAGATTACCCGATAGTCGCCTGTTACTTTTAACCAATCAAAATCGTAAAATTTGATTAATTCCGGATCAGTCCGAAAATCAAAAGGGCTGTTTTAATACGTAACACCCATGTATTTATAACCAACTTTACCAAAATAACATACTTATTAAAATTAATAGCATTAGGAAAACCAATGAGAGATGTTTGGCCCAAAACATTATGTGATATTCTTATTCCACAATTTGAAGAGTGAGTTGAGTAAACACTTAAATAAAATTTTATTCGTGATGTCTAAACTTCTCGCAATATATTTAGAGTAAGAACGACTGGAAAAGGAAGGTTTAAAAAAGATGAATTTTATGAAGCACCGCGTGATGGATATTCTGAAGAGAGTTATTATACCACATCACATAGTCCAATTTTCAAATCAGATGGTACATTCTGTGCTATATTAGATATTGTTCAAGAAACTACTCAAAATGTTTTAAATACCAGAAGATTAAAGATACTAAACGAATTAGGAAAGCGGGTTTCTGGTTGGTATTCATAATTATACTGTTAAATTATTAGGTTAGAATCTTTCCTGTTAACACATTTATATCGTCATATTATTTTTTGAAGAAATTGAATCTTTAGAAGGAGTCTGTAATATTATGACGGATGTATTAAGCAATAGTATAGATATTTCATATGCATTAATTTATATTGTCGAACACAAATTAAACACTAATTTGGGATCGTTGATCGCCCGCCTAATCTCCACGACCTTCGATAAAGATGGAAGGCATATTCCTGATTATTTACCAGAAACACCTGAGATAATTTATTTAGCCGAAGATGCTAATAAGAACTACGACACATACATAGAGTTAAAACGGGATGCTGAAACATTTTCATTTTTAAAATGTGAATCTTGGCCAATAGACCTTGTAATTAAAGAAGAAAGGCATGTAAATGTTCTTTTAAAAGATGAATCTCGAGCTGTATTATTACCGACAAAGATTTTACTTTGTGGAGGGCAATCTTTATCAGCCGTGTTAATTTGTGGTGTTAATCGACTTAGCATACTCAATAAGAAATATATGGATTTTTTGCAAGTATGAAAAAAGTTTGCACAATTAATGTTCATTTATTTATATATATAATGCTCAAACGCGCAAAACTTGTTAGCTAGTCACAAGTCAAATGAATATGTATTTATTACATGGGCAATCAATAGAAGAGGAAAAAAAACGGTCTAAAATATTGGCTGATTTAAATTATCAAAAGATGATATTTTTTCAAGGCATTAGTCATGAATTAAAAAGTATTATTAATTTGACTTTTAGAAAATTTATTGCATAAATAGACTTATCATTATTATTAAATTATTAATATTGTTATCATTATCATCATCATTATCATAGCACCATTAACATTAATGCTCTCACCTCTTGACGACGTAATTAATGCTTGTCCACAAGAAGATCCAATAATGTCATATCTTCAAACTATTCGACGTAACGGTCGCCGATTACTTAAACTTATTAACGTTTTATTACAAGTAAGTTATAATATTCTTAAATATTAATAACAATTACTAAACCTGATTTTTCGACCTATTATATTTACTTCATTTCTTGCAAAGTTTTCAAATATAGAAACAAATCAAATAGAAGCACGCTATCGTGAAACAAACATAGCTGAAATTACTCGAGAATTAGCTTCAGATTTCATAAATATGGCTAAAGCATTAGACTTGGATTATAATATCGATATTCCACATCATGATGAATTAACTGAAGCAGTAGGAGATAAAGTCTACTTGGATCGTGATATGTATGAAACAATTGTTTTTAATCTTTGTAAGCATATATACCATAACGAAAATAAATAAATATTGTTTTTTCTACAAAACTACATTATTAAAACATGCATACTAAGTAATTTTGTTTGTTAAAGGTTCAAACGCACTAAAGCATACTTGGAATGGATCCGTAACAATTCGTCTATATTCTGACTTTAAAGATAATAAAAAAATGGTAGTTCTTGAAGTTTCAGATACAGGTCAATATTTTTATTGTTAAATTTATTGCTCTATATAACTATTTAAAATGCATACGTATCTCAAAACTGGATATCCGGGTTGCTTTTTTTAAAATCCAGGTATTGGTATTCCGGAGACTGCCCTTCCAAATATATTCCAGCGGTTTTATCGTGTAGAATCTCAAGGTTCACGTAGTCATGAAGGTACTGGAATAGGTCTGGCTCTCGTAAAAGAGTTTATTACGCGCCATAGTGGAGATATTACTGTGACTTCAATAGTAAATCAAGGAACGACGTTTAAATGTTGGTTTCCGATTGGATGTAAACACTTATCAACAAACCAAATACATTTTAACAACGTTGAAACCCAAATAAACCATGGTCGAGAATTATACACTAATCGACAACTTTACTTAGAAGAAAGTTCGCAATGGATAAAAAATAGTACATCAAAAGCTCAAAATGACATAATGGATCAAGGGTCAACCAATGATCAAAATATGAACAGTAAAACAATGTTAACTGCAGATAATAGTAAAAAATATCAAATTTTAATTGTTGATGATAATAATAATATGCGGTAATATTTTTTTTACTAATTATATTAGGAATTTTTTAAATTGTTTCTTATTATTATTAGCAACATTTTATAGAGATTATTTAGTGGAACTGTTAAAAGAATTTGACGTATACTGTGCTTGCGACGGCCAAGATGCTATTCAAGTCTTAAACAGGCTTAATAAACTACCTGATTTAATACTTAGTGGCAAGTAAATTCTAATCGTAGCGTCTCTATTTACTATACATAAACGAATATTAAATCATAATGTATTACTTGAAATTAATAGATGTCATGATGCCAAATATGACTGGACATGAGTTATTGGATGTGTTAAGATCTGATGTAAAAACTCAACTGATTCCTGTAATATTGTTATCTGCACAAGCTGAAGATTCTAAAATTCAAGGTAATTAACTATGAAATAATTAGTAAGTTAAGTGCATTTTATTTAATTCATCCTTTTTTTGCATGTATCTCTAGGTTTAAACAAAGGAGCAGATGACTATTTATTAAAACCATTTTCTTCTCGGGAACTAATTACCCGTATTCGTACTAATATTAAACTCTCACATTTTCGTCATAAAATATTATTTCAACTATATAAACAAGAAAAAACCAAACAATTATTGCTTTCAATATCAAACAATATCCTTTCCAAATTAAATCTAGATGAAACGCTATTTTATGTTGTTAAAGAAATTTATTATATATTACCGTGTGAAAGAACAGTTATTATTTCAAATAAACAATCTGAATCCAAAAGTAATAAAATAGTTGCATTATATGAAAGCTCTGAAAG
Source organism: Dentiscutata erythropus (assembly GCA_910591965.1). Lineage (NCBI taxonomy): Eukaryota > Fungi > Glomeromycota > Glomeromycetes > Diversisporales > Gigasporaceae > Dentiscutata > Dentiscutata erythropus. The sequence continues at coordinate 5,463 of CAJVPY010005174.1, forward strand.
TATAACGCCGATAACAAACCCATTCATGGAATTCAGTAACAATGGAAATGATTCACAAACGTTTGTCAAGTTGCAAGAAGGCTTAAATGATAATTCGGGAACAGATATTTATTTAGATAAATATTGTGAACATGTTAATAAAAATGTATCTGAATTATCTGTAGAATTAAGGTTGAAAGATAATTATTGGGGATGGATAAAAGTTTATAGAACTCCAAATTCTATTTGGCTCGATTCTGAAGTAGAGTTATTACAACAAATATCTAATCAAATAAGTTTAGCTATTACTTATTCCAAATTATCAGAGGAATATGTGGAGAAAGAAATTCAATTAAAAGCTGCTGAAATTGCAAGCTATACAAAGGGTCGAATTTTAGCAAATACATCTCATGGTATATTGTTTTTCAGTATGCTGCTAAAATTTTTATTTGATAATTCTAATTAATCACATTCTTATTGTAGAACTACGAACACCACTAAATGCAATTGTGGGCATTCTTTCCTCCTTTGAGAGCGCTACTTTAACAGCTAATCAAATAGATATGGTTAATATCATGTCAAGTGCTTCTGATATCGTGCTATCCATAATAAACGATATTCTTTATGTAGCAAAGTTAGAAGCACAAAAAATTACACTAATAAATAGAACATTTGATTTATTAGAATTATTCGAGAGCATAATCGAGGAATTCGGCAAAAAAAGCTGGTGATAAAAATATTGAACTAATCATAAATTATGAGGTAGATCTATTACCAAGATATGTTAAGAGCGACCCTGAAAGGTGATTAATATATATTTTACACTGTATTAAGAGCACAAAGGACAAGAGTGTATTACTTACTGCTTTATCTTTTATTAAATAGGCTAGGACAAGTTTTATATCATTTATTGTCAAATGCGTAATTATTTTTATATATTTTTATTTTTTTTATTTTCATTATATAATGTTATAATTGTAAATTATTACTGCAGAGTTAAATTTACCGATGAAGGTGAAATCATGATGACTGTTTCAATGCAATCACAAAAAGTTGATGAGAATCCAATTTTTAGTCAAATTGTTAAAAAAGGAAGTTTATTAATCGAATTATACGATACTGGCATCGGGTAGGTTACTTTTGTACTTATAACTATAAATAATATATTTGGTTAAACATATATTTAATGGTAAATTAATTAATAATAGCATGAATCCACAATATATGCAACATGCTTGGGAAAGCTTTTCACAAGGTGACATGTCAATAACCAAGAAGCAAGATGGTACAGGTCTTGGCCTTTCAATTTGTAAAAGTCTAGTAAAAATCAATGGAGGAGAAATTTATGTAGAAAGTCAGTTAGGACATGGAAGTAAATTTTGGTTTACATGGAATTTTGAGTTTTTATCAATTGCATCCTCGTTATTAGAAACAAAAGTTTATGATCAAATAAGCTATACTACAAGACATAAGCGAATATTAATAATTCACCCTATTGAAAATGTGAGAAATGTAATGCTAAAATATCTTAAAAATGTCGATAAAGTTGATGCATTTGATACTTTTGACAAAGGTATTAGGGAAGCAAAAAAATATGAAGAATTACATTATAAGTTTGCTTATGATATGGTATTTGTTAGCCTTTATGAAAATAATGAGGAGGAGGCCTTGAAAGCTGTACTCGAGTTAAGAGGATTAGAAAGAAATAATAATAATTTGGAAATAATCTTTATAGCATTACCGAATAATAAAGGAAATGAGTTGACAAAAAAATTAATTGCAAAAGTTGGCGGAGCAACTTACGCTCTTTATTCTCCAATTACACTGAAAAAGTTGGTTAATCAACTTATACATATTGAGAAAAACAAATCTTAACAGTGTACAATTTAGTAAGTTGAATTCGTTGTTTATTTATCACAACGAAATATTCACAATTGACTAATTATTATATATCCTGCTAGTGTCGATGCTTGCCTTCGGCAATATCACTAATAGAACGGAATAACATTGGCTGAAATTTAACTTTAAATAACTTAAAGTATAAGTTGTTTAGTCTATAATATATGAATATTTTGTGTCAATCATAAAAATTTTATTGATTATTAATCAACTTAGTTATATTAATTTATATGTTACCTAAATTTTCTTTATGTAAAGTACATATAATTATTTAGTACGTACATATGTATAATTAATTATTTTTTCTTAACTAGCAAAAGTGATCAGAAGAAAAATAAAGTGTGTACAGTTATGCCGCAAAGAGTCATTCAGGTCGAGTTTAGGGTCGAATCTAATCCAAACCAAAGTAAAATAATAACTATAGATTCGCTATACGTAACTTTCCTCTTATAATAAAAATTAACGTCCGTTGTGAAATGCTCCCGGGTCCCCTTTATTTTTTTTTATTACTATCTATTTGTTTTCTTTTATTATTATTATTATTGTTTCTTTTTTCTCTTCTCTTTTTGCTCGATAAGAATCGGCACAGCCCCTCTATAGAATTAGTACGTAGCTCTTACCCGATTTTTAAGCCTTTATTCCATTTCGGTCAAATTAACATTTGAGCGTACAGTAGTCATGAATTATGCGAATTTTGTGAATTTTGTGAATTATGCGAATTTTGTGAATTTTGTGAATTATGCGAATTTTGTGAATTCTGTGAATTATGCGTATTTAATTATGCGAATTTTGTGAATTCTGTGAATTATGTGAATAATTAAGGGAAATACTGAGAAGCCAAAATTAAATAGAAAACTCAAATGTAATTACTATTAGCGCAAAATTAAATAGAAAACTCAAATGTAATTACTATTAGCGCTAAAGCTATAAAAGCGCTGTCTGTTGCCTTGAAATAAAAATTAACTCAGTAGAGTTTTAAACTTCGAAATCATTATTAGTAGAAGTTGTTCCTTAAAATTATTTTCCCTATTCATAAAACGTCCAATAAATCTTTTCCTTACCCTGTTGCCTTGTCAGAAATTCGTATTCCATCGTAGTACTTAGTTGAGGTTAAGTTAGAGCCTTCGAAATTCGAGTAGAAGTGCTCTCCTTAAGTTATCCGCCCTTTATCTTCAAATTATATACCCATTGAAATATCGATTACGCTTATATACATTCGATAATAGTATGAATTTACCGCTTGTCAGAAAATTAGTTATTATCCCCGTGATCCATTATTACGAACAATAGATCTTCGAAATTGCCCGTGACATCACCGGCAAAATCGAAGATCCGATCCCAATATTCATTACCCGTGACATCAACCCGCAGATCTCAGATTAAATCAAATATTGAATCACCGATCGCCGCCAGAAATCGTGATTTCGTCACACATGTCTCTGAACGTAACGAAACATTCGAAATAGAAGAACTAGGAAGTGTTAGTAATAATATTTTCCGATACAACAAAAAGACAGAAATTAAGTTTAAGTAAGAAGACTTATCTAAAGCCCGGAAACAAACATAACAAGGCCCGAAGACTCGGACCAAGTCTTTCCACGCCTTCTTTCGTAGCCTTCCACCTTAAGGTTTTAGGAACCTTCAACCGAAGAGTAGGTTAATTAGTAGTTTAGTTAGAGAGTTGAGTTAGTTTTTAGTTAGAGTTAGCAGTTCCGAACTTCTCACCGTCACAAGTGTCCTGTGTATTTTTACCAATAATTTTGTTCATGTATATTCTTGTTTATTTCGAATTGCCAATTTAATTTAATGAGTTTCATGATATGGGAGAAAATCTCATGTTTCAGGATAGAATAAAATTTAGTTGGCCATGGCGTAGATCAAGTTAGTTAATGAAATCATTAGAACCAATTTTTGGTTTAATTATAAATAATTTAAAAATAATAACTTTTATCATTATAATTTTAGTGATTTATCTGTAAAAATTAAGACTTGTATTAATTCATATTATCTCTTATAAAGAATGATTCGAATATTTTTTAGATGTAAAGAATGAATTACATTACGCACCTTTTAAACAAATTACGAGATTATTAATACAAAATGTGTACACTTTGAATTAAAAAAAAGGCCGTTTGGTAATTTTTAGAACATCCGATATTTGTATTATTAAAGTTAGGTAAAATTTTTAAAATATATCCCATACTATATTGATCTGGATTATCGGATTATCGAGGGTTTATTATAAAGATATGGTAACTTGGGATTTAAACAATGTTATTCATTTCTTTCTTATTTCTTATTTTCATTATTTAGTTTGTGATGATGATTATAGTAATAGTGTATCTGAAAGAGTACCATAGTCGCGTCACAAAAAATTTGTCAGTCTCATAATCTCGAACTAATCAGTTTGTCGAGCGAAACCAATAAATGCATTTAGATGTGATTTTTTTGTTAAAATCATTGAACCTTTATATATAGACGATTGTTCGTGTTTCTTGAGCTAAAAAGAATTGACCTGAATATCACGGGACAAATTTTTTGTGGCAAGATTATGGTATTCCATTTTAAATAAGCTATTTCTTCATGTTTTATATAATATAGTTAAATAAAAGGTTTCGTTGCTCTGTAACTTACATCATCAATTTAGAAATTAATAATTAGTAGTACTTTTATCTATAAGTTTCTCATACTTCTCATAAGTCTCTTATTTTTATCGAAGTATTTTAAAACAATGTATAACACGTCATATCTGGTTAATTAACAGGTGCTTATTCAAATAGGTTCGGCCAATAAGTGTACAATTATTTATTAATGAAATATTTGAAATAAACTATATCTATATAACAATCTGATTCTTATAGTGATTTACTGAAAATTTATCATTATGTGCAAACTGTTGATTTTAAAATTTAGCTTTTATCTGAACTTAAAGCTATAAGGCGCCAGCGGAGCCCTACTTATAATAATTTTATAAGTAGATAATCTGATTCGAATAAATTTAAAGAGTCTCGGGTTCTAATATTTAATTCGGCCTACTAACTCAACCCTTTAGAAGCACTAATGTACCGAACGGCACGTAGTATATTTTGATTGGTCACAAGAAAATTATGATTATAATTATTGCGGTTTAGTTTACATGTACAATCACCTGATTGTCATCCGATTGATTTTATCATGAATTGCGGTGTGGATCTTACTGATTATCGCTCCACAATTGATTGTAGAATGATAATCGTCACTCGAATGATCAGTAGGATCCAGAATGATGATGCAGCATTGTATCTTTCAGAACAAAGTGTCATTTATACAAACAGTATAGATCTCTTTCTTGAACGCTGATACAAGTTACATTTACGGTTACGGCAAAATCTGCGTAATAGTAAATGTAACTTGTATTTCAAAAATTCATCGGGATGATTCTATTGCATTATCATTCAGGAACAACTGATCATTCAGTGATGATCATCATTCCACCATCAAATTGTGGAGTGATGATCAATGAGTTGCAGGTTATAAAATATACAATCGGATAGTCACAATATGATTTTTCAAAAGTAATATTCTCGAAACAACATAATACTTGCTAAATAAGCTGGCATTGTAATTAATGTCAGCTGATTTTATCGGTAATGTGTCCTTTCTAGAAAATAGCTTTTGGGAACTAGAGATACATTGAAATCGGATGATAATCAAGTGCAAGCCGCAATAATGACGCCTGTAGATCTCCCACAAAAACATTAATCAATCAGCCCCTAACGTGACCAACACTAATCCTAACCTTAACATCCTAATTGGATAAAAATCACGAGGGGTAAATTTTTTTACAATTCCGCAATAATTAACTAATCATGATTTCTAGTGACCAATCAAATTAAGAATAAATAACCAATCAATATATTTATAAATACATAATACCGTATTTCTCTGAAAATAAGCTCCTTCTTTTATGCTATAAGGTTGGTCCAGTATAACTTGCATCATAAAATATGGAGGTGGCTACATGGAGGGTCGACTATATAATAAATATTTAAGGTAATTTGTCACTGAAGAGTATAAATTTTAGAGGTGGCTACATGGAGGGTCGACTATATAATAAATATTTAAGGTAATTTGTCACTGAAGAGTATAAATTTTAGAGGAATTTATGTGTACATCGGTTTCGTGTAACATCACGTACATCAAACCATTAAAATTGTTTCGATTTTGATTGGCTAAGAGCGACGATCAAAAAACCAGTTCGGAATTACTCATAATTTTACTAATGAAATCAGCATAGTGGAAGTTTATTTTGATTGGTTGTTAAAATACCCCGGAAAAAATATTGATCGTACCCCGGACGAGAATTTATTACTCATAAAACTTTAAAAAATTTGTCTAAAGACGCGTATTATAGTCTTACAATATATTA
>CAJVPY010005175.1:0-11748 GCA_910591965.1 Dentiscutata erythropus
ATAACTTATCGAATTCGGCCGAAATTATCATCGGCAAATTTTTTTAGGTGTCCCAGAATTTATGAAAACAGCTGTAAATATAACCGATTAACCGGATTTAGTCGGGTATAATATAACCGATTTATATTCGGTTGTAATTTTCAAAAAGTTAATAAAACCGGTTAATGAAAATAAAACCGGTTCCAACCTCTAACACAACCAATCATATTAATAGAAATTAATATATAACGTGATCTGTAGCCAATCAAACCGTTAAAATCACGCATAAAATTTTCTAAAATTGTTTTTTATGGATAATCCTCAAAATTATGGATTTTCCCCAAAAATGGAAAATTATGGATCCATAATTTTCAGCGTCTCTGCTGGGGTACTTGTTCGTCAAGTGTCCCGAGACTCGGACCAAGTCTCTACGCCTCTTTCTACCTGCCAATTCGAAATCCTTAGGGTCTTTGGATTGTAATTTAGTTGGTTGAATGTTTGAGTTAGATAGTTTTAGTTATTAAAAGAATATTCAACGTACGTACTGTTCAATGTAGCACAGCAGCTGCATAAGTACAATATCACCATGATACTGTATCGGTATGCAGCTGCTGTGTGATATATTACGAATATTACAAACATACTACATTGGGGTGTTCGACATCATTCTAATTACAAATATAGTGCAGGTCATATTCAACGATAATCTAATCGAATAGTAAAAACATAGAAGGCTGAAATAACTCTTGAACCAGCAAACTCACACAATTAAGATTATATTTGTCGGGTTCGCTATAATGTGCTCTTTAATGTGACAACGTTTTTCATTTTTTTAATTTTATTGTCTAGAGCGTAGCGGGGGATAATATAATACCAAAATATTATTAATAAAAATATCAAAAGCGTAGCTATTGCATATTGTGTCACAATATGCACAAAAATTTAGTTTTATTATTAACAAAAACAAAAACGAGAATTTTAGGTTACATTATTCCCCCGCTATGCTCCGGACAATAAAAATAAAACAAAAAAAAGAGCGTTGTCATGTTAAAGAGCACATTATAATGAACCCGAAGATTATAATTATAATTGCGTGGGTTTGCTGGTTCAAGAGTTATTGCAGCTTGAGCATTCTATGTTTTTACTATTAAATTACCGTTGATCTGTATAAAAAATCTTGATTAATGATCATCATTGTATGACCTGCACTATATTTGTGATTAGACTGATGTCGTACACCCCAATACTACATGAAACAGTACATACGTACAGTACGTACGTACGTAAGTACACGGACCACATTATTTAATTACTAAATACGCATCTATTTTTTAATTTACTATATATATATTTTTTAAAATAAATCTCCTTTCCTTTGCTTTCCATTTTTATGAAATAGTTTATCATTTATTTTTTTACATATAATGTCTGATAAAGAGTTATTAAGTGACGTAAGTAATGATAATATCTTACGTCTACTTTATGATGCATCACTAGATTTGGGTGATTCGGATGAAATAAAAGAAATTGGTCATTATTATCAAAATGGAATTGGGATTGAAAAAGATGAACGTAAAGCATTCATTCATTATTTAAAATCTTCAGAGATGGGCAATTCTAAAGGAACATTTCAAGTAGGTTATTGTTATGAAAATGAAATTGGAGTTAAAAAAGATGATGCTATGGCATTTACTTATTATCAAAAATCGGCTAATATGGGTGATTCTAAAGGAATGTTTCAAGTTGGTTACTGTTATGAAAATGGAATTGGTGTTAAAAAAAATAAACGAAGAGCATTTATTCAATATCTACAGTCAGTAGAAATGGGATATCTTGAAGGATTATACATTATCGGATATTTTTATCAAAATGGAATTGGAATTGAAAAGGATGAAAATCTAGCATTTGTTTATTATCAAAAATCCGCAGAGTTAGGAAATGCTTTGGCAATTTATAGTCTTGGATATTGTTATGAAAATAATATTGGAGTTACGAAGAATGAATCAGAAGCGTTCGTTCATTATCAACAATCAGATGAGATGGGTAATTCTAAAGGAACATTTAAAGTAGGTTCTTGTTATGAAAATGGAATTGGTGTTGACAAGGATGATAATAAAGCATTTGCTTATTATCAAAAATCTGCAGAGATGAAAAATATAGAAGGAATATTAAAAGTTGGACATTGTTATCAAAATGGTGTTGGGGTTGAAAAGGATGAACATAAGGCAGCTTCTGCGTTTAATAACCTCGCATATTGTTATGAAGCAGGAATTGGAATCAAAAAAGACGAACATATGGCATTTAAATATTATCTTAAATCAGCAAACATGGGTGATTCTAAAGGAACATTCCATGTTGGTAATTGTTATAAAAATGGAATTGGGGTTATAAAAGCTGAACATAAGGCATTAATTTGTTATTTTAAATCGGCAAAACTGGGAGATTCTGAAGGAACATTTCAAGTTGGTTATTATTATGAAAATGGAATTGGGATTAAAGTGGATAAAGAGAATGCATTTATTCATTATCAAAAATCAGCGGAAATGGGAAATTCCGAAGGAATGTACAATACTGGACACTTTTATCAAAATGGAATTGGAGTTGAAAAGGATGAATTCAAAGCATTCATCTATTATCAAAAATCTGCAAAGATGGATAACTTTAACGGAACATTTCAAGTTGGATATTGTTATGAAAATGGAATTGGAGTTGAAAAAGATGAACACATGGCATTCATTTATTACCAAAAATCTGCAAAGCTTAATAACATTGATGGAATATATAATCTTGGACGTTGTTATCAAAAAGGAATTGGGGTTGAAAAAGATGAAAATATGGCATTCATTTTTTATAAAAAATCTACAGAGCGGTTCGCTGATGCTGCATATCAAGTAGGTTACTATTATGAAAATGGAATTGGAGTTACAAAGAATGTATATGAAGCATTCGTTCATTATAAAATTTCAGCAGAGATGGGCGATCCTAAAGGAGCATTTCAAGTTGGTTATTGTTATAAAAATGGAATTGGAGTCACAAAAAATATCAATGAGGCATTCACTTATTATAAAAAATCAGCAGAAATGGGTAATTCTAAAGGGATGTTTCAAGTTGGTTATTGTTATGCAAATGGAATTGGAGTTTTATGGAATGAATATGAGGCATTCTGCTATTATAAAAAATCAGCAGACATGGGCGATCTCGAAGGAACTTACACTGTTGGGCATTATTATCAAAATGGAATTGGAATTGAAAAGAATGAATATAATGCATTTCTTTATTACCAAAAATCTGCAGAGATGAATAGCTCTAAAGGTGCATTTCAAGTTGGTCATTGTTATGAAAATGGAATTGGAGTTAAAAAAGAAGAATATAAAGCATTTAACTATTATCAAAAATCTGCAGAGATGGAAAATCCGGAAGGAATAAGTAAGGTTGGTCACTGCTATCAACATGGAATTGGAGTTGAAAAGGATGAAAATAAGGCATTCTTTTATTACCAAAAATTAGCAGAAATTGGAAGTTCAGAAGGAATAATTAAAATTGGACATTGCTATCAGTATGGAATTGGAATCGAAAAGGATGAATATAAGGCATTTAATTATTATCAAATATCTGCTAACATGGGAAACGCATTCGCAATTTATAATCTTGGGTATTGTTATCAAAATAATATTGGCGTTGAAAAAGATGTATATGAGGCATTTGAACATTATCAAAAATCAGCAAATATGGGAAATTCTTCTGCAATGAATAAACTTGGAATTTGTTATGAAAATGGAATAGGAACTGAAAAAAATGAATATGTAGCATTTACTTATTATTGTAAATCTGCAAATATAGGAGATTCTGAAGGAATATATAAAATTGGGTATTGTTATCAATATGGAATTGGAATTATAAAAGATGAACATGAAGCATTTGCTTATTACCAAAAATCTGCAGATATGAATAATGCTGATGCAATATATGCACTTGGCGTCTGTTATGAAAATGGAATTGGAATTGAAAAAGATGAAAATAAGGCATTTAATTATTATAAAAGAAGTGCAGATATGGAGCACGATCTTGGAATGAATAAAATTGGTTTTTATTATCAAAATGGAATTAAAATTGAAAAAGATGAACATAAAGCGTTTATTTATTATCAAAAATCCGCAAATTTGGGGAATGTACACGGAATGAACAATATTGGATATTGTTATGATAAAGGAATTGGGGTTGAAAGGGACGAACATAAAGCATACGATTATTATCAAAAATCCGCCAGTATGGGAAATGTTGATGGAATATTTAATATTGGTTATTGTTATGATGAAGGAATTGGAGTCGAAAAAGATGAACATAAAGCATTTATTTATTACCAAAAATCAGTAGATATGGGTAATGCACGTGGAATGAATAGCCTTGGTCGTTGTTATGAAAAAGGAATTGGTGTTGAAAAGGATCAAAATAAAGCATTTATTTATTATAAAAAATCAGCAGATTTAAATCATACTTTTGGGATAAACAATGTTGGCGATTGTTATGATAAAGGAATTGGAATTGCAAAGGATGAACATATAGCATTCATTTATTATCAAAAAGCTGCAGATATGGGACATCCTAAAGGGTTATATAAACTTGGTTTCTTTTATCAAAATGGAATTGTAGTTGAAAAAGATGAAAATAAAGCATTCAATTATTATAAAAAGTCTGCTGATATGGGTGATGCCCTTGCAATCTATCAAGTTGGTTATTGTTATGAAAATGAAATTGGAATCAGAAAGGATGAATATTTGGCATTTATTTATTACCAAAAATCTGCAGATATGGATGAAGCTATTGCAATGTTTCAAGTTGGGTATTGCTATCAAAATGGAATTGGAGTTGAAAAAAATAAACAAATGGCATTTTATTATTATTTAAAATCAGCAGAGAAGGGTAATTCAAAAGGAATATATCAAGTTGGTTATCATCATGAAAATGGAATTGGGGTTGAAGAGGATAGATATAAAGCATTTGATTATTACCAACAATTATCAGAAATGGGTGATTCAAGAGGAATATGTAGTGTTGGACGTTGTTATCAAGAAGGAATTGGGGTTAAAAAAGATACACATAAGGCATTTCTTAATTTTCAGAAATCAGCAGAGATGGGTGATTCAGAAGGAATATGTAACGTTGGACATTGTTATCAAGATGGAATTGGGGTTGAAAAAGATGAACATAAAGCATTTCTTCATTATTATAAATCGGCAGAAATGGGTAATTCAGAAGGAACATGCAATGTTGGAAATAATTATCGAAATGGAATTGGAGTTGAAAAAGATGAACATAAGGCATTTCTTTGTTATCAGATAGCTACTGAAATGGGAAATGCGTTTGCATGTCATAACCTTGCATATTGCTATGCAAATGGTGTTGGAGTTGAAAGAAATGAGCAAACAGCACTTATATTTTATCAAAAGGCCGCTAAGATAATAACTACGTAGTACGGTATATCAAAAATGTAGCTTCTGCAGAATAATAAAATTGCAATTCCACAATTCACATGATTTGGAATTGTAAAACTACTAAAGTTAATAATGATAATCAATGCGACAATTCCACACTCGTAATTCCTCTGCATCAGTGCTAAAAATTCGTTATAATTTGCACAAAATTAACAATACATATGCAAAATGATTTTACAAGGTTTAATAATATTTTATTATATTTATATCCATTACAAACGTACTGCGAAAAAAATAAATAAATCTATGCTAAAGGTGAATGCTCTTTTCAAAAATAATACGCTGATCTCCATTCAAAAAGATTAATGTTATCTGGTGCATTTTGTAACTCATTAGAACAATATTAAAATTAATTGAATTCATTCAATTTCACATTTTGCTTTTAACTAATTTATGCTGAGAAAAAAATAGGGAGCGCCTATTTCCACCATGTGACTTTTAGCAATATATACATGACGAACATTGTTACGATAAATTACGACCAATGGTGGAAATAGGCGTTCCATAAATATATTTACATGAGCATTAGAAAAAGAATAAATTTAACAAATGATTAAAATTTATTACAAAAATAAAGTTCTAACGACATTAACATTTTACTTGATGTTTATTTTCAGATAATTTCAGGTTATTTCTAAGTTTGTTTAAACTAACGAATTTTCGTTTTGTTGATTAATGCTTTGGTGTATCCTTGTGAGCTGCCGCATTGCCCATTTTATCCAAAAAGTATACCAACATTTTTATATAGTATCTGTACTTATACTAGTGTTGAGCGTTACGTATCAGTTCTAGTACTCTTCCCAAAAAATTTTTTCGAATCCGTGTGGTACAGTATTTATAGAGAAAAAAATATGAGGCTTCATATTTTTTTAAGTAAATATTTGAAAGTTATTTGCTTTGTTTATTTTTGACAAATAACGGCAATGATTTGTCTTACTGCGTTCAATTTTCATTTCTTGTACTGACCGAAATCTCAAATGTGGCTATTTATTGTGGCGCCAATTCTGTAAATTTATTTTTGATTATAATTCATAACACGTTTCCTTGCACGTAAGTATGTTGTGGTAATGACACGTATTATTTATTTGGTAAATAAGTTAAATATACACTATTGGGCAAAAATTGTCGAATAATGGTAATTTTCCCATGCATGTTGACAAAAGTCAACTGATCGAAAGACAGGGAGAGTGGTCAGGGTTACACGCCACGTACTACAACTCTGCCCGATAACGGAAGCCGGGAACCGAGACTGCATCGGTTTTTTATACAAACACAGCTACGTAATGGAGAAGAGACATCAGACCATATCGATTTTTCATGCGAACACAGCACGTAACAGAAAGAAACATCAGACCATATTAGTTTGCAACTAGGGTTGGGGCACAGCGGCATGGACATGCCTTTGGGGCATGCCAAAAAACAAAAGGCATGCCAAATCACATGACATACCGTATTTCGCGGGCTAAACCACCCTCCCCTGTAAAATATTTACCAGCTTTTATCTAGATATTTTTAATATTAATAGTCATTTATTGTTATCAATATAGTATTAGCATAAGTAATACTACGATATAAGTGCAAAATATGCACAAATATAATATTCAAACGCCGACGTATAAAGCTGTAAAATTGCAAGGTGGGTGGTTTAGCTCGCGAAATACGGTAGGCAATTAAAATCAATGGCTAAAATTTAATACCATTTGGCAAAATTATACAACTTACTCTTTGTAAAGTGAAGTTCTTGGTGTCTAATGAAAAAAGGTTTCCAATCCTTTATAATAATCCATCTATAGAACTGTTAATAAAAAACACTATTCATAATGATAAAGTTGTTAATGCTTCAAAACGAGCAAATTTATTGTTGCATGATTCACAGGATTTTTTAAATAGAGTTGTTGAAAAATTATGCGATCTGTATAATAAAGAAATTTTGAGAGGAGATTATGATGACTCACTTCATAACTCAATAGAACAGCACTTTGCGAATAAGCAACAAAAACCAGAAGAAATAATCAATTTATGTTTGAATAATCAAGCAAATCCTATTATTCAACCTAATTCCATAATTCAAAACCTTCTTACATCTTGCTATCGTACTGGAAAATGGACTAAAAATGATAATCATAAAGCATTTATTCATTGTCAAAAATCAGCAAATATGAATCTCGGCGGTTGTTATGAATTTGGAATCGGTGTTGAAAAAGACAGTCATAAAGCATTTATTTATTATCAAAAATCTGCAAATATGGACGATCCATACGGAATCAATTCTCTCGGAAATTGTTATCAATATGGAATTGGAATTGAAAGAGACATCAAAAAGGCATTGAGTTATTGCCAAAAATTAGCCGAAATGGGTCATACTATAGGAATTAACAGTCTTGTAAATTGTTATTATTATAGAATTGGAGTTGAAAAGGATGATCATAAAGCATTCGTTTATTATCAAAAATCAGCTAATATGGGTAATGCTTATAGTTGTTAGACGAAACCATTTTTGCTTGATGACGAAAGTCGAAACCTGAGCCCTAAATGACGAAACCTCTGCCGAAAGTCGAAACCTCAAAATCTTCTGATGAAAGTCGAAACTCTCAGATCCTTCTGACGAAAGTCGAAACCCTAGTACTCCCGCTAAAAAAAAAAAAAAAAAAAAAAACAAAGTAAACCTACTAAAAAAAATCCGTTATTACTGAAGCTCTTAACAAATTCTGGTTCTCCCGCTAAAAAATTTAATGAAAATCAATTTTTAGCAAAGCCATTAACCCTATAAATTTATATATTTAACCAAAAAACAATGCTTTACTATTGAGGCTTTCTTTTTATTTATATTTAATGCTGAATCTTTTGTTGGCTTGACGTGGCTTACATGTTTAGTTTTTTAAAACAGAAATTATAAATGGATAAATAAGCCATTAACACCTCTCGAATATTTAAATAAAGAGAATTATGCTAATTTAACTAGCAAGTATAACAATAGTTATAATAAACAATGTATGCACCTCTTATTAATTTATTATCTGCTCTAATTTGTCATTTATTCAAGTCAATTTAGCCAATAGACAATGATTATTTTTTAATCGAACCACTGAAGTATGTAAAATAATCTGTTTATTATTAATTTCTTATTGTGTTGATTTACTTAAATAACAAATCCCTTTTTATTAAGCTCTTACTAAACTAATCTTATAAATTATATAGCCCTTATATAGTTGTTAAACAAAACTTCGAAGTTCCACACTGACAAAACATGAAACCTAGTTTTGTCTTTCATCGATTAAAATCTTAAATGACAATGAATATACAAATAAATGTTGCTGAAAATCATTGATTATGTATAAACCAATAAAAAATTTTATTGCATAATAGCATTTGAATTGTTTAAAGGGAGTTAGAAATTAGTATTCTATAATGTATTATACTAGTACACTACGTATCAGTTCTAGTGAGAAATTGCTTGGCACTTATTTTGTGATTTTGCAAATTTATTTTGTGCCAGTATGCTTTTAATTCATTATTTGTGTTATTTCATAAGTAAGTACTATGGCTTTTTGACAAGGTTATTTCAACCAGTCTATGACAACCCAACTCTGCGTTGTCCAGAAAAAATGAACTGGTTTATTTTTGCTGGCATAAATGTAACTTCGAATACTGATTTCTCGTAAGTTAATTCAATGAAATAACAATTATTATTATTTTTTTTTTTATAAAGGAAGCACTAGAGCCTCATCTCTTTGGTCATTTTAAGTTTAAGGCTTCATCTTTCTTTAGAAGAATTTGAGGTTTCAGCTTTCGACATCATGCGAAAAAGGTTTCATCTAACAACTAATTACATAATGTGTGTTACTGGAGTGGTGAATAAGTTTTGTATCAAGATTTTTACACCCTTTATGAACATAAAATGTACAAAGCCTTAATTTTTTTTTTTTTTTTTTTTTGATGATCATGTCACAACTTTATTTTATACTATAGAATTTATATTTATAATAAACGTTGAATCTATTTATAGCTATGCTATTTTAAACTAAAATGTGGCTCACCCAGTTGCCAATTGGTATCTATGTGCAACCTGCCAAAGTAGAATTGACCTCGCTGCTTCTTCTTTACCTATCTCAGATAAAGAATCTGCAGTTCATCAGCCTGGATCTACAGCCTGTCATGATTTATTTTGATTTTTATTCCAACTGGACCATCTTCCAGTCCAAATTCATTTGTTTACTTCATCTGTTACTGCATTAATTCTTTTTTTAAAGACCTTACACCGGTTTTTTCCCTTCTTATCTGTCATGTTCGAAGAGTTTTCAGGTCTGACTGCATTTTCCTTTCTTGAACTCCTATCTTTCCGAGGTCTTTTCTTCTTCTTTTTTTTGGAGTTAATTTGCAGCTCTTTTTCCCATTTTATGACTTCTTCACAGCATTGGAGCCAGATTTCTTCCTGAAAGAAGCTGTGCTATTTGTCCTACCATTCGAGTGTTATTAGTTTTATTTCTTTTCTGGTGATCCCTGTTGACTTAAGAGAGGCTGTCAGATCTTTTTCAATTAGTCCTCTTGCTAGATAATTTCTTTTTTTGTGTCTGTCCTCAGTACTTCTACCTGCAAATGCTGAGTATATATTGTCTTGTGAAATTTTCTTTTAAATGGAGACGTCTAGGTTTCACCAGATTTCTTTTGCAATTGAATACTTCTTTTTAGACCAGTGGAATTCATCAACTTCACATGATGTTAAATGTTCAAAATTCTTTTCTTTTTTCTTGCATTTCCTGCAGATTGCTGTTGTGTATAGGTCTCTCCGATTTCTCTTTCATAACTGCAGTGTTGGTAGAAGGCCACTCAAGCTTTTAAGTCTAAAACTCCATTTCTTGTTTAATTTTAACGATCTTGATTTTCCATTTTTTTCTCTACTCCACAGGTTTCTGAAGATTTTCCAGTCCTGCTTTTTAACTCTCCTTTGGTGTATATTGTCTTTCTGGCTTGGGGTAAATAACTAGTTGACTTTGTAGAAGGTTTGCATGAACATTTTAATAAAGCTTCGGATTGAAGCATCAATTAGGTGTTTGTTCCAAATCGGCCTAAGTGTTATTCCCTGTGTTTCATTTATAGTAATGGAAGTTAATTCGCTTTCTTGAGTGCCTTTTTTTGCTGCTTTATCTGCTAGATCATTTAACCAGTTGCCTGCATGTGCCTTTACTTTGTAAAGTTGGATATTTATTCTTTTGGTATCTAGAATCTTGACAATTGTACTGAGAATACAAGGATTTTTTATTTTGCACCAGTTTCTAGTACTTTTGGCTTTCCGGCTTTTTCCTATTGCTTGTATTGCTGCCTGACTATCCGTAAAAATATCTATCTTACTATTGTTCGGGAATATTAGAGTTGCTATAAGAATTGCTACAAGTTCAGATCTAGTTAAGGAAAACCACCCTTGAATTCTGCCTTTAAGTTCTCTAACTATTGTCCCTTTACTATCTAGTTGAATAATTTCATACCCTGCTGTGTAGTCTACTAACCCTCCCCTATGAGTAAGCCATCTGTATAAAATATTATTTCCTTATATACTATATTTTCTCTTAAAGCCTGCATAAGCTTATATTGTTTACTTTTATCTTCTATTATATTTTTGATCAAATATGATTTCTAGCTTTCAGATAGAATTGTGTGAGCTATTTCTGTTTTCTCTCTTTCTTCCACATTCTCTTCCACTAGTAGTATTAGGTTTTTGAGATATTTAAGGCTAATTGAGGAGGTCCAGCCTTCCTCACTTCTTCTTTTGATCCAAGGGCTTACATCTTCAGATTCGCTCTCTTTTTTTTAAAAACTTATTTGTGGAAGTTAAACATGATGTGAAAGAGTTGTTAGGTGGTTCGTTTTCTTTATTCTCCTCTTTCCATTCTATTATATGTAACTTTTGGTTTAGTGGTTTCTTTTGTATTTTGCCTATGAATGGCATTTTGCCGTTCTTTTTTGATCCAATTATCCATTCTTTTTTTGATCTTTTGTGAGATAGCTTTCTTTTTTTAGGTTTTATTTGGATCTTGTTGAACTCCTTTTCTTGGGTGAAGACTCCTTTTAGCTTTTGGAAAGATTTGTTTTCTAACACTATCTCTTCCAGATTTCGGAACCACTGCAGAGTTTTCCCCGTTGTTTTAACTCCTTGGATCAATTTAATTTGTTGCCATGTAAATATGGTGTTGTCTTGTCTTGTAGTTATTTGTTCTAGGCACCAAAGGTTGAGGTTACGGAGATAGTGAGCACCTCTTTTTAGCTCTTCTTTGGGTAGTAG
>CAJVPY010005176.1:0-11747 GCA_910591965.1 Dentiscutata erythropus
TTTATATCACATGATACAAATTTTATAGCAAAAATTTCGATTTTATATAATGAAAATTTGATTTCGAAATTTTTATGGGTCCCTGACGTACGGTAGATTTACTTATTTGATAATACAAACCCAAAAAGGAATTCTCAACTGTCCAATCACAAATTTCATGTGATTTGTGCGAGCGATACAAACCCAAAAAAATCGCTTAACGCGTGTCTAAATTCCGCTAATAAATGATGGGAATAAAAAACGCGAACTTTCCTATCTGGAATAAAAATTATATAAACCTTCCAATTTTCTCATACTTTTTTTTTCAACCTTCCGAGTTAGATCTTTTTCTTATACATCTTACACGTTTACGAATATCTTTTTCTTATCTGTTATACATCTTACACACGTTTACGAATATCTTTTTCTTATACATCTTACACGTCTATGAATATCTTTTAAGATAGGTGTTTCGTTCTTTATACACTTGTGTTCAGTTGCTATGCCCGTTTTAACTTTTTGTCCGTTTTGGAAGATTCCCAATAGGGTTTCTTTCATTTATACTCTGGTTCTTACTTCGCTCGTGTCGGGTAAGACACCAACCTCATTCCCTCCTGGCGGGGTCCCTTTTAACTCTGATAAGTGTAAGTATACGTTTGGTTTTAACTCTTTTTTTGTAGCGAAATCTTGTCAGGGTTACGGTATTTTGTAAATGTTTTGATTCTATAAGCCAGGTTATAGGCATTAAAACATCTACTCAGAGGTTTTAGTGAGTAAGAATCTCACACTGTCTGTGGGGGTAACCCCTCTACATTCGCCTTTTGAAGGTTTCCTCTGGCTAAAAAAAAAAAAAAAAAAAATTCGGTTATTTATAAAAAAAATTTCATCTATGCGTTGGAGTTAAAAGATTACAATTATACTACCGGTAATGCAAAGGAGCTTTTGGTCTTTTAGCGTTAGGTTAGATCTCAGATTTTATCGTTATTCGTCAAAATTATGAAGTTCTACGAGTATAAGGTGAAAGATTATCGTTATAGTATTGTCTTAGTTTTAATATGTTAAATTTTATTATAAATAATAATCATCAATACTAATAATAAGGTTTATTTATGGTGCATAAAGGTTAGGTGTATCAACTTTTAAAAGCTATTCTTTTTTAATTTGCTGAATAAGTGGAGCAGTAAAGTTATAGAAGTTCATGCGACAGAACAGGTTCTAATGATGTTAGTGGGTTACTAGATAGAAGTGATCGAAATTAAATATTTTACAAGTATTAAATTTGATTTCGTTAGCACATTATAAGTTTTATTTCCACAAATTATTCTTATGAATTATATGACACTATTTTAATTTTACACAACATGCTCTTCAGTAGATAAAGGTTAAAAAGATCGTTATGTAAATCAAAATTTCGCTTGACAAGGAAAAGTGCATTACACGCAGTAATTAATTCAAACTGTTTTTGTGCTATTCTAGAGTTGGCCTTTTTGCAGTACATGTTACTATTACTCAAAAGTTTTAAAAGCCAGGTAATAAAAGGTTTAAATGATTTTTTTTTTCCGAAAGACAAATTTCACATAAACGTTTAGGATCAGGCAAGATTTGATAAATACATAATACTGTACGGCATAAATTCGGTATAAATGTGTATGAGACAATGGAGTATGTCAAACCTTTCTATAGTCACACTCCATATAAAAATTCACTTTATAAGCATATCTATTTCAAAACCAACATTCAGAAAAAAAAAACCTCATAATTGCTATGTTATATGCGGCCCGGTCCACTAATTCCAGCCCTAATGCTGTCATGTTATATTAATGCCGGCTGTATTATCACGTGCATGCAGTGTTCCTAGAGCTTCATATAACACTTATTACACCGTTTTAATTTTAATATTGAAGATATATAAAGGACTTTTTTTATCCGTGAATTTACAAGAAAGATCTTAGTCAAAATGGCGATGGCAGCTTCTGCAAAAAACCGGAATGTAAGTTAAAGTACATAATTATACACTTTCGAATAGACCAGAATTTTTATTTTAACGTCTATATTTTTTCGATCCTTTTCATTTAGGCCCGGTTACCACCTGAAGTAAATCGTGTTCTGTTCGTTCGGAATCTTCCATTCAATATTACATCCGAAGAAATGTACGATATTTTTGGAAAATATGGTGCTATACGACAGATCAGATTGTAAGATTTTTTTTTGAAATTTTTAATCTATTATGATCTATTTATCTTGATATATTCTTTTTAATGTATTAGGGGAGAAAAAGATACACGTGGGACTGCTTTTGTAGTTTATGAAGGTAATTTTCATAGTCTTAATCCAACAATATGTATATACATCACTCACTTTTACCATTTTACTAGACATATTCGATGCTAAAGCTGCCTGTGATCACCTTAATGGATTTAACGTTATGGGTAGATATCTTATCGTATTATACTATCAACCTAATAAAGTTACGAAAAAGATGAACCTACAAAAGAAGGAAGAAGAATTAAAAGAGTTGAAAAGGTAAACTATTCCTCTGTTGTCATTTGATTTTATATTGTTAAATTTATTTACTATTTTTTATATGTTGACCTATAGTCGATATGGTGTACCCGACCAAGACTGAATCGAATATGTTCGTTAAAGAATATAGATATGTTTCATTATTTTTTTATATAGTGACTGAATAAAAGTCTTGTTTAGCTTTATTTGATTTTCTTTTTTTTTCTTGATTCAAGATTAGTTCAAAAAAAAAAAAAAAAATTGCTGATTTTAATCAGAATTGGAACTTTAAAGAACATGGTGTGTGCATCATAAATTATATTTAATCTTAAATTTCAAGAATGCTATAATTATAAAAAATTACAGAAAATATTAATAATACAGCTTTGCATTAATGGTATTAACGTTAAATTTCGGTCAATATATGTAAAATTTCTATTTGAGAAAGAAGAATGTTCAATGTTGAATGTCATCCCACCCTCGACCTTTGACTTGTGAAAGCTCTTCCTTTGTGGGTGCTTTTTTGGTGCTAAAATATCCTTCTGCGATTTTAGCGTCAATTTCAACACTAAAAATTTACAATAGTTTCAGTATTGTAGTCTGAAAAAAATGAGATAAATGATAAAAAAATTATGATACAAACCGAGAATCTTGTGGTATCAATTCATCTGGAATTGGTACACGTTCATAAATAGATATTCCAGATCCAACGATGGCATCATATTTCATGTTAGACATTGACATCATTCTGTCAATCTTAGTAATGCCAAGCCAGTGCAGAACATCCGGCATCAAAGCTTGAAATCGCATATCTTTAACACCAGCAACATTTTCTGTAATTCAAAATATATATATATATATATATATTAATGTACTAATATTCAAATGTTTATGATCTTTATCATGATTAAATTAGTTGATAAATATATATTACCAGTACGTAAGAAGTAATTATCTGCTGTATCACCACCGGCTGAACGTTTGCGTGCATTATATACAAGATATTTGATTACCTCACCAAGGGCACGACCTTCTTTACGGACTGTTGTTGTAATAAGTATATTATTAGTGTATATTATTATTAATTTCATAAATAACGCTTGAACCTTACTTACAATAAACAACAACGCCGGCACCACCATTCTGAGCTTCTCTAACGCTTTCTTCCATACCATATATCAAATATGGTCTACATGTACAAATGTCAGATCCAAAAACGTCAGAGCCATTACATTCGTCATGTACTCTCACCGTCAATCGTTTTGATGGATCGCTAATAAAAGCAGGATTACCAAATATGTATACAGATAGCCCACCAATTGGAGGTAAAAATACTTTTAGGTCTGGACGAGTTATCAATTCTGGATACATGCCACCTGTGTCTTCAAAAAGTGCACGACGTAAAGTTCCCTCATCAATTTCAAATCTTGATGCGACACCGGGTAAATACCAAACAGGTTCAACAGCAGCTTTTACAACATTTAATTCACCAGAATCATTCAACACAACATTTCCGTCAACTTTTAATCTTCCATCCTTTACAAGGTTTTCAATTTCAGCTACTTTCATGTGAGCTTTAGTGATTGCAATTGTAGGACGAATGTCCAATCCCTGAGCGATTTGACTGTCAAACAAAGTAGTAGTGAGATGACCAAAAGGATCAAGTGAAACAATTTTGTCAGGCATTCCCCATTGGGGATGAGGTCCTATTGTGACTGTAGGTTCCGTATTTTGAAAATCAGGACGATGTTGAGGATCAAGTGCACCCATAGCAACTGCCAATGCTCGATAAACACAGTAGGAACCACCATATGCGCCAATTGCATTACTATATATTAATTAAATGTTAAAAATTTTTATGCAAGAATTTAAAAAGATTAATGACTAAGGCTTGCGAGACTAGTGTTATGAATCAGTGTAAAAAAATGTAATCGATTAGTTGAAAATTTTTTAAAAATCGATTACAAATCGATTATTGCTAACTAATCGATTAACTGTTAGTTGTTTAGTTGATCTAATTTATGAATATAAATCTGATAAAAATTTTATTAAAAGCTAATAATCGCGGTTTTCGAAATGGTAGAAATGAGAAAAAAAAAAAAAAAAAAATTCTCCAGTATACTCTTATCTCTATCCGGGATTTATATATCCGGATATATACTATGTCATGTGATATGTTTTTAAATCCGGATATAAATAAATCCGGATTTATACTCTATACCGGATTACCTTAAAGATCAATCTTCAGATAGGGATGGTAAAAAACCTTCGATCTTCAATTAATTCATTCTAATAACATTATTCATTGTGATTTACATAAAACACAAAAACGTTTTAAAACAAATTCATTACGTCAAATGTTTTAAAATGTATTAAAAACTATTTTAAACTAAACAAACATGTTTTTTAAGATCATGTTTTAAATCATTTGCCATCCCTATCTTCAGGTATACGAGTATACTCGAAAAAAATTTTTTTACCCATTTTCAACTATTTCGAAAACCGCGATAATGTAAAAGCAACTAATCAATTAATCGATTAATAATTGGGTTAAAATTATTAATCGATTAGTTGTCAACTCAGCCAACTAACCGGTTAATCGATTAATAATTGGGTTAAATTATTAGTCGATTAGTTGTCACTCAGCCAATTAACCATTTTCGATTCATATCACTAGCGCAGACCACTCAGATTGGTGAAAGAGTTTAACACTGGTCAAATTGGTCAAAGTAAATACAGTATAGTTAGTAGACCAGGCTATTTTGACAAATTTGACCAGAACAACTTGATTAACAACGATCAGTAAATTTGTTGCCGATCAGTGATTTGACCAATTCTGGAAAGTTTCAATTATTACATACCGAACTTTAATACTTGAAGGATGACGGGATGCTAAGACTGGTCCACGAACGTTTGGATCACTTTCGCCCCATTCGAGAGGTATAGGTTTAATACCAAATTGATCAGGATACGCTACATAATGATAAAGTGGTCAAAGGACGAAAACATAATACAGCCATACCTGAGTTATATCATCCAGGGTGGAGATATAACTCAATACACAAGCCATATAAAAAAAGGACATTTATTCTGCTAAAAAACGAGAATATAACTCAGGTTGGCAGTGGGGATATAACTCAGGTATGATTGTATTGAAAGAAATTAACAACGGAGCTTACTTGTTAAAATTACTATATCGGGATATGCTTTAGATCCTTTAGAAGTAACTTTTGGTTGCTGGATTTCTAAAGTAAGTAATCTTTGTCAGCTTTTTGAACTAAAAATAAAAAAAAAACTAATATAACATAAATAGGGTACCTTTGACTTTAGATTTTTCATTCTTGTCATTCGGTTTCAGTTGATCCTGTAACTTTTTAAATTGATCATTGGTTTGTGTTTCGTACGAGTCAACCTATAAACACATTTATATTAATAATGAAAGGGTTTTTTAACCGCGATCATAAAATAACGTCTATTTAATGTGATAAAATAAATACCTTTGCAGAGAGCGCGTCTTGCTCCTTTTTTAAAAGTTCAACAGAATTTAAGATTTTGTGAAGTAATTCTTTTGAAGTCTCGTCTTCTATCCTTTTTTCGTCTTCTATCCTTTTTTCGTCTTCCATTCTTTTTTCGTCTTCAATTCTTTTTTTCGTAGT
Organism: Dentiscutata erythropus; assembly: GCA_910591965.1. Classification (NCBI taxonomy): domain Eukaryota; kingdom Fungi; phylum Glomeromycota; class Glomeromycetes; order Diversisporales; family Gigasporaceae; genus Dentiscutata; species Dentiscutata erythropus. Next base: position 6,138 of record CAJVPY010005176.1, read on the forward strand.
GCACTTTTTTGTTCTGCGTGAGTGATTTTATATATGTATGTAGCGTGGGAAATTCATCATATCGATACTTATAATTGGGCAAAAAATCTTATCGGCTAAACCATGTTAATTTGACTTTTTCTCCAGTTTAAAGCCATTTAAAAAGGCAATTTTTAAGAATAATTGACTGTTAAATGATAATCTCATGCAATTAGAATAAGATTATAGATTTAGACTCCCATCACCATGACATATCGATCGATATGATAACCGGTTTCTTACTAATCATATCCTGTTAATATATGGGTTGTTTGCTAGGAAAATCACATTTAATACTTGCTTTCAGACAGTGACTTTCCTAGCAAACGACCCATATAAGTGTTAGTCTATGATGAAAATAATGGTACTCTAACCGGCTAACCACTAGGTTACCCGGATAACCAATTTTAAAATTGATCCGAAGATTAGTTAAAATGGGCTTAAAAGAGACCAAATTGACAAAAAAAAAAAAATTCTCACAAAAAAATTCGTTTAGACAAAATGTCAATAAATAGAATCTGGGTTGGAACTCTATCATTAACCAATTTTATAATCGTTCAGCGTAGAATTTACATATAATTGTGAATTTTACATATAATTGTTTAAAATTATGTGCAATTTTAAAAAAGTGTTCTACGTATATAACCTTAATTAATTCTAAAATTGAAAGTTGAAACTAAGGTTAAGTTTAAAGTTTATATTTGTCCGGAGCGAAGTGGAAGATGACGATTTTCATAATAGAAATATCAAAAACGTAATCTGCGACATACATGACTGGGGCTAAGTAGATTATCTATTATATTAGCCAATCAAACGAATGTCCTCCTATGACGTAACGAATGACGTAACGAATAACGCGTATAACATAACTGATTTGTCTCAACGATTTTTGAAATTCAAGAATGTTTAAGCAACGGATTTGTATAAAACCGAAATGTAAATTCTGTTATATGATTATATGATTGTATTGAAGCATTCTGGTTATTATAAGTTATTCCTTTCGTTTTTATACTAATAGGTCAAGAAGGTAGCGGTAACATAATATCGATAACGCTTCCTCGCCCGCGAACTGGTAACAATTTAATTTACCTTTTTCTAGTTATCTAACACTTGCATGTATCATACACAATACTTTCTTTATAATTTAGGGTTACCCGCACGTTACGTTCTTCAAGACGGGAATTTATATGAAGCATTATGTGTAGATTATGAACAGCAAAAATCTTGGTTTGTTAAAGACACAATTGAAAAAGGTATTCAAAATGAAATGACTTTTTATAATAATATCTTCATGATATTTTGTAAAAATAACCTATTACTTGAAAAAAAATTAGATGGTAGCATCGTGTTTTTTACTCAATTCGATCCAATATTTTTGTTAATACCAATTCTGGATAATTGTCGAAAAAAGGTAGATTATTTTCAAATTTAGGTTCTTGTTTTTTTTTATACTTTACTATATAATTGATTGCATTCCAACATTTAGAATTCAGAGTTTCAAGGCCTGTTTCTCTCATTTGACGATATTTTAGATAATCCTGAGTACCCCAGTTTAACGCGATTATCTTCGATAAATAATATTCTATTATATATGGATTGGATTTGCGATAGTAAAGGTTAGTATATCTTTACTTCATTGGTTATTATTGTATGTGACAAATATTCATCTATACATGTTTATTATGATTTAGAATTATTGGACAACAAAGTTTATAGACTGAATGACGAAAAAGTAATGAATTGGTTAAAAAAAAAGGTATTAGGATGATAACTCTTAATCTTGTAAAATTATGTTTGATTTAAATGTGAATATTATTATTTATGCAATTTATGCTATTAGGTTACAAACATCTTACCCAAATTTGATAATGATAAATATAAATCTTTTAAAAAAATCAACCAACAATTGGATGATGAGATAGTCGACGAAGAACACCGACATGGTAAATGTTAAATATATGTTTTATTAATCATTTGAAACATATTTACTAAAGAGTGACTAATAAATAAACAGAACATCGATTAAAATACACGCTAGAAATTGTTATGGAATATCTACCAAATTATTGGGTTGAGCAATTGAAAAAAGAATACAAGTGAGTATTGATTTCTTCGATTAAATGATAAATTTACGCTTACCTATCTTTGAATTAGTTTTGAAGAACTTGGCACATGGGATAATAGTACTGTCGTATACATGTCGGCAATTTCTACTGATAATCGCGTGAAACAACCTGTTGAAAAAGATACCAGTTCGACTGTAAAGGTGATTGATTATCATAAAATTCGTTAGATTACCTTTAGTTTGTATATTAACAAACATTTCCTATTTAATAAAGAAACGTAAATTAACAGTCGGGCAAGCATCCTTGGCTAAAGCTAATAAAAAAGGAATGAAGCCACTAACATCTTTCTTTGCTAAAAGTTCGCAAACAGATGATAAAATCTAGTGTAGATCGTTATCTTTGATTTGGCAAAAAAATAAAAATCCAAGCACAAATATAGTTTAACCCACTAAAAAATGTAATTAATAAATTAAATATGGTAGTGATGCAATTAAAATATCTGAATCTTTGCGATAAGCAAAAAGATCGAATACCGGTATTTGGATTCGGATCGGACATTACTTGAACATCTACTTAAGTAATGTTAACCAATAAAAATTGAGAATTAACTCATGTGAAATAAAAAAAAAAACACGGTAATACTCGTGTTTAACGGTTTTCTTTCTCGACCATTTCATTATGGAAATAAATATCTTTCCGGATCAATCTACTTCGAACGAAATTCCTTCAGGCCAAGAAACTAATCCAAATAACTCAGAAATACAAATTCATCAACTACCTTGTAGCATTTATCATAATGGAAGAGCAAATATCGAAAATTATTTCGTGGTAAACCCGATTTTTCAAGAAGAACCTCTTTACGAAACATTTTTCCGTGGGCGTCGCCTTGTAGGCAGATGCGTCATGTTGGACGATAAACATGAAGGTATTTTATTATAAAAAAAAAACGCGTACTTAAAATAAATTTGCTTTTTGTCTAAATGTATTTTATTAAATTTTACTAGGTTGCATATTTAAAGAATCATCACATACACTCAATAAACCTAGTTCATTAACAACAAACGAGGAAATTGAAGAAACACGAAGTTGGGAAACTTCTCATAAATTTCATTCTTTCATGGTATGGGAACATGACACAGTTCCTCTACCATCAAACAATAGATTGTTAAGCTCCCTAGATTGGTTGGAAATCGCCAATGTTGTAAGTAATAAATTTATTTTTTACAATAACAATATATATATATAATTGATAAATTTCACTTTATGCTGATTTAGGTTCATGAACCAACTCCTCCTGATCAGGACCGATGATTTTCTGCGGTGATAAATTGCCAATTCCATCCGTGACAAAATCAAATTCTGCAAATATTTTGTGTGAAAATTTATGGATATCAATTTTAGCCTTAGGTATTATTCTCATAAAATCAATTGTTCCTCCATTTTGATATCTCTATATCTAAACAATTGTAAACATGTCAAACATGTCAAAGATTTTATACATACGTCCAATTATTTGATTTGATTTGGGCATGCAGTATAAAATTATATGCCCAGGCGTCCAATTAGCTCAATTTTTTACCGTATTAGTATAAATGCTAGCGATGCGGACCGAAGATCCTAAAAAAGCTCGGGCCGGTCGACCGGACCGACCTTTTTCTGGTTGTTTTTTTGATCAGAATTACAGAATTAGTTTTCATATCTAGACCAAACGTGTAAAAAGCAATTAGGCAGTTCCTTGCCAAATATTAATAGTACTAAATTATTTAATTCATTTTTACCTTTGAGAAATTATCCTTTTAACAGATTTGCAGGCAAATTTGCCTGTAAATTTTTGATCAATATTGTTTTCGTAATACAGCTTACATAAGTAATCAAAGTCGTTTAGATCCCGAAGAACTAAATCCCGATGGACTTAATCCCGACACTTAAATCCCGAAAGAACAATATTCTGACAATTCATTAACCTTAAAGCTAAATCCTGAAAAAAAAACCCCCCCCTCAAAATAGTTATAATCAGAGTAATAGATAAAGAAATACATATAGTATGAAAATAAAAATAGATACGTATATTTAGTGATGGGACTTTTTAATTAATAATTATGAATTTTTAACGATTAAAAATTAAAAATGAATTATTAAATTAACAATTTTTAACGATTTAATAATTAAAATATATCAGAAGTATAGAAGGTATCGATGGAATGATATAATTAGCGATTAATCACAAAACATGCAGACTAATAAAAATTTTATGCATTTATTTAATAAATAATAGTTTCTAGGTATTCTAAAAGCTACTTGAATACCTAAGAACCATTATAAAAACCATTATTTATTATTTTTATGAATGCATAAAATTTTTATTAGTCTGTGTTTTATGATTGATCGCTGATTATATCATTCTATCGATACCTTCTATACTTCTGATATATTTTAATTATTAAATCGTTAAAAATTATTTTTAATTTTTAATTTTAGAGTTAAAAATTAAAAATTAAAAAGTCCCATCACTAGTTATGATAATACAGGTACCGCCAAGGAAAACCTGTCATCGAGCTTTCAATTTTATTTTGTACCGGAAACTAGAGAATATAGAAGGCCCAACAGGTTTTTCCTGATGGCACTCATATTACCTTATACTGTACTATTGTATATGAGTGACGCCAAGGGAAAATGGGACATTGATTATTTAAATAATAATGATAACCAATTCCATTTTCCCGTGGCGTCACTCATATGTAAAGTTAAAAAACTAAAAGCTTTGTACGATGATAACATGCAGGATTCATTGGATTCACAAGATTATTCAATGGTCGGACTAATTCAAAATGAGTGATGAATATTTTCCAGATAGGATTCTTGACAAAGATCTTTATTTTTAATCATTTTAAAATTTACTCATTTTAACTAATTATGAATGTATTAAAATTATAAAATTGGTATTACACTTCTTAAAATCACATGACAATATTCGTCATTTTTCCTTTGTCAAATGCCTTAAAGATTTTTATATTCTTACCACTTACAGCCGGTTTCAAAAATTTGTGGAAGATACAGATCACTATACCATGCTGAATTCACGATATTTCTCCGATTTCCAGAGTTTTTAAGACCCGCTCTAATCGGATTTTTAATTTTTACTAAATAAAATTTCCACATTCCTCGATTCCCCACATGGATATATGGAAATCGTTTCCACAACTTTTTGAAAACAACTGTAATATGACCTTAAAACATAAAAAAAAATAATTTCCTTAATCATAATTTAAATAACGAATTAATCAACAATATTTTTAAATCGATTTCTTTGTAAAGCCCTAAAATCTAAAATTTCATCATCACTCTTTGAATTCGCTCTAAATCTTGGAGACGGTTTCGTCCTGAAAAAAAAGGATAAAATATTAATAACGCGTGTCTTCATCATACCCACACGCTCCCTCCATCCGGGCCGAGAGCGTGTATGAGAGGTCTACAGAGGCGATTCCCACCGAGGCCGTGCACTGCGACGGTCTCACTCAATTTCAGC
>CAJVPY010005177.1:0-11741 GCA_910591965.1 Dentiscutata erythropus
CTATAAAATCAATAGTATTTCATTAATAAAACGTTATCCAGTGGTCTAAATGAAATGATTTTGGTACCATTGGATTCGTCTCACAGAAATGAATCGAATGGTATCAAAATCATTCTAATTGGATCACTAGATTATAATATATTTACGGTTTTGTAAAATTATATATATAAACATATGAATTTTTAAAAAAATTTTATATAGTCTAGGGGGTCAAGAGCTACTATGTAGAGGTACATAACGTTATATATGGATGCCCCCTTAAAACTGGGCTAAACATGTTACTCCTAAAATTACAAGTATTGACTTACCCAGCTCTTTGTAATGAGAGTCTTATATGACAAAAGTCCAAATTACCTATGTATGATCTGCTATAGTAAAATTTTTTCTCAATACTAAACCTTCTTCTAACAAAGAAATCTAATATATTACAGAGTGGCATTTATAGCCATCATGATTGCCTCCTCTTTTTTGAACCCTAAATCTTTTCCTCCCAACTTCTTGAGTAGAAAGAAACACTTCTAACTACTCAACAAAAAAACTTCAAAATTAAAGAAAAAAAAGTGAAGTTTAAAACCAAAAAGAGAAAATATCTAAATGAATACCACAAAAAAAACCATATAAAAACTCTACAAAGAAAGAACAAAAAAAAAGAACTAAAAATGATGAAAGTACTATTATAACCTATGCCAGGTTAAAAAAATATTATACATGTGACTTCGAGATAACATATATCTCACATGATACTAATCAAAGCATCTAAACTAACTATGAACTCTTTCACAAATTAAATCTAATAATAAAAATCACTACACATTCTGCATGTGTTTGTTGTTTTTTTAATTCACCACATCACAACAGCAACTTCTAAAAATAGAAGTAGTAAACAATATCGATTGTTTGGAGAGAGGTAGCCAAATCTTTAGATTTTTTTGAAAATTTTGTAAAAAAACAATGACAGAATAAAATTAACTGCAAGATAACCAAATTCCTTAAAGAAGATAGTGAAAAACTCATTTGTTGTTCAACTAGGGAGCCAGAATATCAAAACAACTTCGTCAACAGACAAAAACCAAATTGTTATCAAAATTTTCAACACAAAGGCATCTCCAACTTGCTAGTTATCTTGTATACGAACACTTTTGACTTGTATGCTGAATGTAAGTGAGGAGTCTCTTGAATAGAGAAGGTTAACTTCAGATGTTTTACTTACAAACCATAGTGTAAAAGGTGTCTGCTTCTTCTACTATCTTCAACAAATTTTTTTTTTTCATTAGCCAGAAGATTTGATACAGGTGATTATTAGAAAGAGTTACAAAAAAATAATATATAAATATTATTTATAATTTTTTATTAATTTATTATTTTTTTAATAAAAAAAAATATAATCATTCTTCTTGAACCAATAGAATATGTCACACATTTTTTATTTGCTTCAAGCTACCCAGCACATGGTGATATTAGATTTGTTATTCTTGGCATTCGAGAGCACTTAGCCCAATATAAGAATGACAAAATTTTTCAAAAGCTCAAATAGCTAAAGCAATGCATCTAAAACTTGAAAGTTACTAGTTATTACTTGATGAATTCTTATAAATCTCAGTATTTCTAGATCCACAGGTTAAAATATCTGCATTTAGAACTGAAGAAGAAAAAAATAAAGTGATTAATTTAGTTTTAGAATTAAATAAATATTTATTTGAAACATTACAGCAAATAATTCTTACTGTAATTCAACCAATGATAGAGATTATTTTTGTAATCTTTATTCTCTTAATACAGTTACACCCCCTAAGTGCACACCTCCTAAGTGCAAGCCTTCTCTAAATACATATTATGACCTGGTCCCAAGCTTGGGACTTAAGACTTTTCTATATTCTGCATGTTGTAAAAGGGTAAATCTGGCTTGGAAGGAATTTTTTTGCACATAGTAGATTCAATGCATATTAGGTTTAGAAACTATGTACATTTTGTACATAGGATGTATATATTTTGTACATATGTACAATTTGCACATATGTACAATTTGTACATATGTACCATTTGTATATAGACACTATGTACATTTTGTATATAGTGATTAATGCGAATATAGCATAGCGAACATAGCCACTATGTATCTATTAGTAGCATAGAATCTATAATTAGAAAACTAGAAATTAATATAAGATAGTAAAGTTTATCTGCTATATATGCAGCAAAGGTCAAAAGCTATTTAAAACCTATCTTTTCGTTTCAATAAAAGATAACTCGGGAAGAGTTTGTAAAAGTCAGTCAGCGAGAGTTGATAGAACTTATTAGAGTTTGACTCATAGTTTTGACTTTAAAGTTTTGCTTAAATTTCCCACTTAATAATCAAATTTGCATAGAGTTAGTAGTCTAAACCCGTGATTCGAAGTAGAGCCTCGTGACATAATCCAGAGCTCTATTTGACCTTAATAACTCAGACCAAGTCTTCCACGCCTCAATTGTGCCTTCCACCATTAGGGTTAATAGAGTTCAGTAGTTTAGAGTATTGTTTAGATTAGTTTTAGTGGTAGTTGATATCTGTGAGATCTATATTTAGAGATTCTGGATCATTTCTTACTTTTACATTTTGGTGGTGACTGTGAGATCGAACTTCTCAAACCACTCAAATTAAAAAACTTGTAATTCTAGACTACCCAACTACAATGGAAACTGAAAAATACCCAGAACAAGTTAAGAGCAAACCAGACCAATTGCATTATGAATCAATCAAGAAATTGGAAAACACGAATCTAGGGGAAAGGTGTACCGAATGGATGAAAAAAGTGGACCAATTTCGGAGGTCTACCAAACCAATTGCATGTATAAATCCAATTATTACTTACTATATGATGGAAACTACATGTAGACCAAGCCAACTATTTCAAGAAGCTTATGTCACCAATATGTTTGAGGATCCAGAAGTAAAAAGGCGCAATGGTATGAACTCTTTGAATAATGAAAATAAAGCATCAGATTACTATCAAAAATCGGCCAATATGAACCATATAAATGAAACATATAATGTTGATTATGAAACTATTAGTAAATGCACCTGAAATAGAATACGAAGTGAAATGGAAAGAGATACTTATCTAAAAGAAGAAACCAACCACAAATGTAGCCAAGGCTTAAATCACCTCAAAGGCAAAGAAATTTCCAAAAAGAAGCCTTTAAAAAAGAACCATGGTGCTCCTATTGTAATCTAAAAGGACACACTATGTCTATATGTCCTGCCGTGAGAAAATTGGATAAAAAGTGCACGATGATCCTTCGAACACTTACATTAGAACAAATAGAAGTAGTTCAAAAAATGATAAACAAACATTTTAATGACAGTCTTGATGCTAAGCAAGTTTCTAAAGCCCTAAAGCTTACGTTAGAACTAGTAGAAGATATAATTAAAGATGAAAGCGAAGCTGCAGAAATTGTATACCTACTATCATATAAAAGTCCATAGCGAAAGATGGCTGACTCTGAAGTTCAACCAGCAAAGCTTCAATACAAGAAAAGTCTCTCCAATACTAACAACCTGGAGGTTTACAATTCAGCTGCCTATAAGATCACATTTGATTATAGCCTGTTGGGTCCTGTTCAAACCCAAAAGAATGGGCCAAGGAGAAAAATAACACGTAAACGAAATGTAAAACCTGCCAAGATGAGTAATACTGGTAAAATATTTGCCGGTGGTTGTCATCATAATGATGGAATTAGAGTTGAAACAGCGAACTCAAGGCATCTACTATGTATCAAAAGTCATCAAAGATAGGTGGTGCTAACCGAACTTTCAAAGTCAGCCTTGAAGATTTTGAACCTATCAATTATCGAAGTGGAGTTAAAAATGAAACGAATGAATATAAGACATCCATTCATTATCAGAAGTCTGCTAATATGGATGATGATAATAAATTAAGCGCTGTAGAAACACCCATTTATTATTAAAAAACTGTCAAAGCAGATCGAATCGATGAACTTTACACCCTTGGTGCCAGTTACGAAGAGGGAATTGAAGCTAAGAAAAATAATTAAAGGACACTCATGAATAATCCAAAGTCGCAGGAAAAACGTGGCCTGGAAAGAACATTTCAAGTTAATCCTGGCTATCAAAATAATACGGATATTAAAACAAAAAAAGAAACCTTCGAATTAGATGAAGAACCCAGCTACGAAAAGATAGCTCCGGCCCTGAATGGTGGTTATATTGATGAATCTGAAATTGCCAACGAAGCTGACAACAATGAAAATGACAAGACTTGGTATCTTTGTAATGATATAATTCCCAAAGAATGGCTAGGTTCGAACAACTATAAAGAACTCATAAAAGTCAAATTGGAAGCAATGGAGTGCTTAAAAAAAGAAATTGAATCTAATAATAATCAAAAAGCTGGTGCGCGAAGCCTACCTGAAAAAGTCGATATAATCGGTATACTCAAAGTTGAGCAGAAAGATAGATCAAGAAATTCTAATCTAAGGCCTAGTAGAATTTCAAGCGAATGGGCAGAAGCAATATTTTTCATTTTTATATTAATAACTTTTGGTGTAATAAAGCTAATTGGTATATACATTGGAGAACTAGGAATAGGTCATTGGAATATAGCACATAATTTTAGACACTATTATACAATGCAAATTAAAGATGAAAATGCGGCATTGATGTATTATCAAAAATTTACTGAAGATAGGGAAAAGGTATTCATTCATTATCGAAAATCAACAGAATTGAGAAATTTTAATGAGACATATCAAGCTGGATATTACTATCGGTATAGAGTTGGGATTGAAAAGAATGAAAACATAGTATTTATATATTATAAAAAATCAGCAAACATAAATAATTCGAATAGAACATATCAAGTTGATTATTGTTATAGCTTAGGAATTGGCATCGAAATCGATACACATAAAGCTTTTACATATTATCCTAAGCCTACTAAGGCCATGGGAATTTGGAAAACTACTGTTTGTTACCTTTATGGAATTGGAATTGAAAAGGACAAAAATATAGCATTCATGTATTATCAAAAATCAGCTGACATAAATAATTCGAACTGGATATATCAAGTTGGTTATGCTTATAAATTAGGAATTGACATTAAAATCAATAAGCATAAGGCGTTTAAACCTCATTTGAAGTCTCTTGGGGCTGGAATTTGGAGAACTACCATTTGTTACCTTTACGGAATTGGCATAGAGAAGAATAAAGATAATACGCAATCAATGTGGTGTATATTATGTGACCCTGACATAACAACAAGGTGGACAAGTGGAAATAAAGATATTGATAATTCTATGAAAACATTCCAACTTAGAACCTGGAGTTATGAAGAAGCAATTGAATAGATTACATTTAATAGATTATCTAAAATTGAAAAAGGAGGATTTGCAACTGTATATTATGCAAATAGGTTCGATGAAAGTAATAGTTTGTGCAATAATGCGCTTAAAGTAATTTGTGATTCAAGCAAAAATGATCAAGAATTTATCCAAGAAGTGGTTAAAATTTTTGAAACATGTTTAATCGAAGATGGGTATTACATTTTACCCTAAAGACATAGACAACACTAAAAGAAAATATGATCTAGAGCCTTGTAAAGGCAGAAACAACATGGGAGAAAATATATTTTTTATACCAGTTAAACAAGCCTGTTGAAAACTAATAAACCGCCAAATCACATCAATCCTGAACTTAAGAAAATATTTGACGATGAAAGACTTAAATTATCATAAATCGATTATAATGAGTTCAGAGGTCTCGATAATTCAAGCTGATGTTCTCACAATGATACTACCGTCAAGAATTTATTAGAATAACACTTGCTGAAGTCGAAAGAAGCTACCGAATCAAAGTTAAAGAGAAGTAAACTACGAACTGCAATGTTGATCGAAAGAAATAGAAAAATTAACTAAGATAATGGACATGATGAAATTAAAATATGGTAGGTCATAACAGTTATTGTATGGGTGTGGGGCACATAACAGCAAGCAAATAATGAAAATCAAGAGAAAAGAAGAATAATCGCAAAAAGCGATTTATGAAGATTTGAAAAAATGGACAGAAAGAAGGAAGGAAACGTCTGCATTACCTGCTGGATGAGACTTTAGAGAAGCCCAGAGGAATGTCAAAGTGTATCCGTGACAAATCCAACACAGCATTGGGTATTGTTATCAAAATAGAATTGGTATTGAAAAAGATGAACATGAAGCATCGCCCAAGATAAGAAGGCCTATCTGAAGTTAAGAAATCCGACGGTAAATCAAATCCAGTCTAGGTAGTCGGTGGCCTAGCATAATTGAAAAAGAGCTTGTAGTTAGATTTTTTTTTTATATTAGTTTTATCATTATTTTCTTGTTTTTGTTTTCTTTTTCTTAAATTTTGTTAATTATCTTAGTTAGTTTTCTCGTAGAACTCGAAATTAAGGTTGGGAATGTGTAAAAGAGTAAATCTGGCTTGGAAGGAATTTTTTCGCACATAGTAGATCCAATGCATATTAGATTTAGAAACTATGTACATTTTTGTATATAGGATGTGTACATTTTGTATATATATACAATTTGCACATATATACAATTTGTACATATGTACCATTTGTACATAGACGCCATGTACATTTTGTACATAGTGATTAATGCGAATATAGCATAGCAAACATAGCCACTATGTATCTATTAGTAGCATAGAATCTATAATTAGAAAACTAGAAATTAATGTAAGATAGTAAAGTTATCCACTATGTACGCAGCAAAGGTCAAAAGCTATTTAAGACCTATCTTTTCGTTTCAATAAAAGATAACTCGGGAAGAGTTTGTAAAAGTCAGTCAGCGAGAGTTGATAGAACTCATTAGAGTTTGACTCATAGTTCTGACTTTAAAGTTTCGCTTAAATTTTTCCCCGATAATTAAATTTGCATAGAGTTAGTAGTCTAAACCCGTGATTCGAAGTAGAGCCTCGTAACATAATCCAGAGCTCTATTTGACCCTAATAACTCAGACCAAGTTTTCCATGCCTCGATTGTGCCTTCCACCATTAGAGTTGATAGAGTTCAGTAGTTTAGAGTATTGTTTAGATTAGTTTTAGTGGTAGTTGATATCCGTGAGACCCATATTTAGAGATTCCGGATCATTTCTCACTTTTACAATATGCATAAAATTTTAGAGTCCCAAGTATATATATATATTTCTATAAATATATATATATAACTTTAACAGTGAGTAACTTTTGATCCACTAGTCCGTTTTGGATAAGACATCTACCAAAATGTTCGTCTTGGTAAGACGATTCCAATGAGATCAAAATTACTAAAATCCAATTACAGGACCCCGAGATTATTAAGGTTTTGTGTTACTTCATATATATTTTAAAATTGATTTATTTACATACAAAGTAACACAAAACTTTAACAATCTTGGAATCCTGTAATTGGATTTTAGTGAATTTGAGCTTGTTGAAATCGTCTCATCGAGGTAAACATTTTGGTGGGTGTTTTTATCCAAAACGGACCAGTAGATCAAAAGTTATTCACTCCTAAAGATTATGAAATATGTATATTTATATTCTCTAAATACAAACTTATATCTAATTTTCTAATACATTCATTTAGAGAAGTTTTCTATAAATGCATACCTCCTCTAAATGCAAATTTATGCCTGGTCACCAGAGCATGCACTTAGGGAGGTGTGACTGTACATCCTATTCTTCTATATACAGTTTGTCAAAGACAAACTATATATATGATGAAATTAAAAATATCTTGCAGTACCTTTACTTGGCTATGTTGATCTCTTATGTTGGTGGCAAATACAACATTCTGAGTACCCAATTTTAAGCATGATTACTTGTCAGTACAAGCAACAAGTGTAGAAATTGGAACCGTCTAAAATTTTCTTAACCATTTAATCATTTAACTATATTAACCATTTAATTTAGCTAGCATTAAAATTGACCTGGCCTATAATAAATATTATTTGGCCCGGAACTATAAAAAATTTTTTATGTGGTTAAACAGTTCCAATCCCTAAACAAGTGTTGCTTCGGAGCAAGCATTTTCAATTGCTGGGAAACCAATTTCAGACAAAAGATACAAGTTGGAAGAAGAGATAGCAAAAGCAATTCTTTGCCTAAAAAGTTAGATCTGCAAAGAAATATGCTAATATGTAGTTAATATTATAGTCTTGTTAAAAACAAATTTGTCAATTTGCTTTAGGTATATTAGAAATTCAGCATACAAATATTAATATTTCAAATCAAAAAAAAAATAATTGAAAAAATTTTTTTATTAAGGTATTGTGTTAAATTACTATTAATCAGAAAGGAACTATGCCTAAAAATAAAAACACATTACACTATATTTTAAAATACTTTTTTATGAGGCTTGTATAGCCTATTTTCCCTTATAAAATATAAAAAGTCTACTAAGCAAACTTGTATTTTAATATTAGCTGAATTCATCTATCTTTATATTCAATTTATCTAGCAAATAATATATATTACTAGAAAAATAGTAATGTTTTATAGGCTGAAGCCTCAATTCTTAAGTCTTACAATTTATATATAATTAAATTTAAAATAATACATATTTAAATTTTATGAATTCCTATTATTTTTAATATTACATTTTTTTAATAATCTTTGTTGCAATCATGCACTTTGTCCTAATTTTTGTAATCTGTTAAAAGAGAATGCACTATTGAAAAAAAGATCATTAAGAGTACAAACTCTAAATATATCTACAAATGCAAGACCTGTTTCAAATTCTTTATTTCCAATATTTATAACAGCTTGTGGCAATGTCAAGCCTTGTAATTTATGAATTGTAATCGCCCAGGCAAGATATAATAGAAACTGTATACAAGAGCAAATACTATATTTTTCCTCCCAAGTGTATTTGATAGGTTAATCAATACTCTGTTTATTGTAAATTCTTATTCTGTAGCTATGCAATACCAAAGATAAGTTCATCATACTATGTGTAAGAGTATGTAAATTGATTTATTACTTAGAACGAAAACTGACTAATTTTTTTTTTAACTTTACTCCTGAATTACATTATTTATATCATTTTCTATAAACTTATATATATTTCCTTTATTGTTACTATTGCTATATAATTTTTTAATTAATTACTCAATTAATCATTATTTTATTTATCATTACTTATTACACCATATCAATATATACCGATTCTGATCAATCACTCACATATCCCAGACATTATTACAATTTCTACTCTTTCACTTTAATAGGTTAATGTTTAATTTCTTCAATGAATTTTTTCATCTTGTACCAAATAATTAATTTTATCTAACATGCTTGAGATCAAAAATACATATTTATTTAATTTATGCATTTGTATAAAACTTCTTTTTTATCCCATGTATTTTAAACGTCTACTGCAAAATTTAATTTTTATTTAATATTTTTATTCAATATGTTTGCTAAAAAAATTTTGTTAGTTTTGTTATAATGATTTTAAAGTCAGCAGCTACATTTTTAAATTAACATTTTAGTATTCTAAATTGAACCTAATTTAGGTTTAATTTTCAGATATTGAATCTAAATCAGGATAATTTGAAGCATAAGCTAGACATTTCTGAAAATTTGTAGAATATGGCTTGAAGGCTTCCATCTTGGTTCCTTCAGCTCCAGCTAAAAATAAGAACAAAACTACTAGAACAATAAAATTTAGTTTTTTAAACAAACCAAAAGAGAAAAAGTTAAAATTAATGATTTAGTAAGGTAAACTAGGTAAAAAATATTGATTTATAACAGTGTTTATTATTTACTTTGTATAAAATTTTTTAAAAAAGTTTAACAGTTAACTAACTATATTTATAATTTTTTATTCAAAATATGATAAAAATTTACTATATAGTTGTTATATATGTTATATATTATACTAAATTAAATGGACTAAGGTTATATTATAAAAGATCATATGAGATGAAATACTTGGATTTATATTTGATAAAGTCAAATATAGAATTAATTATTGTATTAAGTTCTAATAGGTCATAATAGTTATATAAAAATTATTTATAATAGTTGAATTAACAAATAAATAAATTAATAAATATATGTTTGCCCACTCTAGACAAGTTTAAAGCACTTATTTTAAACTCTAAAATATAAATTTTAAATTAATTTGTTCTAATTTGTTTCACTTTAATTGCCATTATCATTATTTTTTCAACTTTTAAATTTTGTGATTTGATTAGCTAGTTATAATGTGATAATATATGAATATTGTATAATATTTAACAGTTCATCCTGTTTATGTTAGAAAGACCAGTTTTTGAACTGAGACCAGACCAAAAATATTAATAAACTGGTTCTATTGTAGACTGAAATGGACTGAACTAAACTGATCCACTCCTACTCAGAACAAGTTTTAACATTTAAGTTGAAGGTTTTATACTTGAGATATATTATTAGTTGCAATTAATATATAATTTTTATTTTCTTGCCTAGCATGGCTATAATAGTGTGTTATGTTATTTCTTTTTTTCTGCTTTTTTTATTTTTGTCTATTTATATAAAATGATTTTAGAATTATTCGATAAGTTAGTTTTTTTTATTGCTATGAGGTGTTTTTTTTTCTAAAATATTTTATTTTTCACTTTTATATATAAATAAGGGTTTAATTTTTTTGCCAGCTTAGGTGGAAGAAGTTTGGAAAGAAAGAAGATAGTCATGATGGGTGGTAAGTTCCAACTTTTGAAAGCCAGGTTATAGCCAATAGTAGGAGTGATCCAGAGGAAGGTAAAATCTTGCTATAGCATGTCGAACATAGATATCTAGAGGGCAACCGAGTTAGCATTTTTATTTGTAATTTAGATAATATAGGGTCTTTGGGCATGGTGTTTGTCATTTAGAGATAGTTCTCATATGCTATCTGCTGACAAGTCTAGAGTTTATCACTTACTAGTTCCTCAAAAATTTTACTAGTCAGATAATGATTAATACAAAGCCTAATAAAATAAACATATAGCTGCTAAATGTTAATATATATATATATAATAAATAAAAAAATAAAAATAAAAAAAGTTTAAAATCAAAAAGTATTAATATCAAGAACTCTTTCTGACAATCATCTGTACCAAAAAATCCAAACATATTTTTTGTAAAAACACAATAGTATTTAGTAAAACACAGAGAGCATACTAGTTGCTATAAGTCAGTAGTTGTTATTTAGAGGTAGTTCTCATATGCTACCTGCTAACTTCTTTAGAGTTTATCACTCACTGCACGCATGGCACTTGTTGTTTAGAAGTAGTTCTCATACGCTACTTGCCAACAAGCCCAGAGTTTATCACTCACCAAAAAAAGAGTATAGGTGCCCCACCTCTTTCCTAGAAGAAGGTTTAGGAGTTGTTGAGTCTTTACATGGATGTAACAACTTTCCTTAGATGCAAGTGGTCTTTTTCTAGGTGTTTTTAACTTAGCCAGTTTTTCTCCAAAATTTTCAACAAAAAGTGGGCAATTTGGCTTACTCTCTCCAAAAGATCGGCATTGTTTACCTCCCAAATTTGGATGTACCCAGGAATGCAACCATGTGTCTTGTTTATTAGTGAATATGTAACATGATGTAGTCTATGGATACAGGACCTCCACGTGACTGAGATCAGGTCTCTGGCATAAGAGACATCCGGAGGTGGTCAGTAGTCGGATAATAATTTGTTAGATTTTGTAGTTGAGATATACAAACATTGCAGTTGTTATAAAATTTTTTCTTAAACCTGGC
>CAJVPY010005178.1:0-11741 GCA_910591965.1 Dentiscutata erythropus
TTTATAAGAAATAGCATGTGACAATTAGCATCACGTGGTTGCGTCACCCATCATTAAATACAAAACCTGTCTATCGTATTGCTTTGGGTGGTTCAGCATTTGAAATACTAACCTTTACAAATTGCCTACATAAGGATATTTTATTATTTATGTTGTGCTTTTACCAATTTATTTATTTTTTGAATTTTTCATAAAATGTCTCACTGGACACTGGACATGCACGCACTGGATATATAGCTTGCCCAGCCCTGGTCAAAATATCTTCGCTCAAAGTTTTAAAAAAAATCAAAACGTGTCAAAATAAAAGCTGCACCACAAACTTTAGTGTGAAGATATCTCGACAACCACTTGACAAAATTTAATAAAATTTTTTTATTTGAATTCTATGGATTCATAGAATTCAAATAAAAAAAGTTTAACTGAATTTGATTAGGTCGCTATCGAAATATCTTTGTTAAAAGTTTTTAAAAAAATCGAAACACTTATCAAATAGAAATTGCGCCAAATTTTTTTCAAATTTTAAGTGGGATATCTCGGCAACCACTCAACCAAATTCGATGAAAATTTTGGTTGAATTCATGAATCTATAGAATTCAAATAAAAAAATTTTTTTTACTGAATTTGGGTTCATTTTGTTGAGATGTCCTAATTCAAAGTTTTATTTTTAAGTGTGATGTACGAATCTGATTGGGCCAGATCGGCGATCATCATCACATGATCAAAAACCAAGCACAGATTATAATGTCGCCTAAAGAACAGCCATTTGGATTAGAAAGTGATTTTTATTTATAAGAGATAACGAATAATATTTAAAAATATAAAAAATATACAAAGTAAAATATAAATATACAAAGTTAAATTTACGTAAAATTCTTTTTTTCAAAAGCTATAAACATATAGAATAAATCAACTTGTTTTTATGAAAAGAAAAAAAATCCAAATCATTAAGGGGCGAATAATTTGTATACATGAGTCTGTTTTTAACTATGTAGTACATAAAGCATACCAAGTCTAATGCACAAAAATGAAAGTAATACCGAAGCGATTGTAACCAAAACAACGTTTGGGGTAGATATATCAGGTAAGAAAATAGGTTTATTTGGTTTATTTGGTCTCAAGTGAGTATCCAAATAAACAAAGAAAGCGTAAGAAAGAAATGTGAAGGCGTAGCTGAAGGTAAATAAATAGATCCTACAATAATAATGAATTTTTTTAAAAAAATATAGTTTGTTATAATGTCTTATCAATAACAACAGATAAAAAGAATAAAATTGTAATAAAAGATCAACATACGGAAGTGCCTCATTCGAAAAGACAGTAATTAAAACGTTTCCTACTACATGGGAAAACGCAGCGAAAGGTAATAAAAATACATGAAGAAGATGAAGATCCTTTTTATGATGATTCGGTTGATTGCGTTGTTCTGATTCTCTTTCATCGTCAGAGATATGAACGGGTAAACTATTATAATAGTTTCCGTAATTTCGTTTTGTTGCAAAGTATAGTCTTGAAAATTGGATAAAAATTGCCCAATCAAGAATAAGACCTAAAAATATTAGTCGATGCATCAATAACCAAATCACAGTATACAAAAATGCTAAACGTAATATTAAATATATTTTAACCTTGAAATTTAAACCATAAAGCATCATAAGGCGATTGAATTAAAATTGTTACACCTTCAGCTATTATTAAGTAAATGATACTAAAAAGAAGACTACAATTATTTACACCAAAATCTCCCCCTTGATGTAAAAGTAACATAATAATAAATTCATAATAATTATGTATCACTCCAATCGATGTAATTAATTTTCCAAGATCAAGTATGATCAGGAAGATCCCAATTATACCATTCGTGATGCTATAACCAGCAAGCAATTTATTAAAGGAAGTTGTTGAAGTTTTTTCGTCATTAAGTATGAAAACGTTTAGTGTTTCGTATTTTAAAGACCATATTAGCATAAATATTCCAGGCGCAAATTCTAAGACACTAGTGAAAAGATTCATTGAATTCCATGTTTCTCTATTAAAATCTAAGAAATCAGGCAAAAAAAAAAAAACTATTAACATTCATCTAGTACAGTTAAGTACAATTGAGCTTAAGGATTTTGCATACTTTTAATTTCAGGAAACCATGTTGGAAAGTTTGTTATAGTACTATTAACTGTAGGTGGAAGCCTTGAAAGGTTCGCGACCGAAAAACTGAAAAGTACACCACCAAGTAATACTAAGAAGAAAAAGGAAACAATATATCGAAAATTGATCATTTTTAATATTATTATTATGTTGAACTATTCGTGAAAAGTTTCTTATACAAAAAGACATCGAGATGTATATTTATAGAGTTGAGGCTCAACGATTACGTTAATGGAGCTCAAAATAGTATCCATTGGCCCCATTCAGAGCTCCATTTGCCCACCATTCACAGCTCCATTGGGTTCCAGTGATGGTAAATGACCTGGTCACTTGCCAATTTTTCAATGACCGGTCATTTCAGGTCATTCGGAAATGACTCATGATCAAGTGACAATGGTCATTTTTAAATAACTAGGGTCATTTCGCATATAGAGTTGGCATCTAACTAATTACGAAAAATCTGCATGTTTAAATGATATATATATATCTTGTGTCATTTCTAAATTCACGAATTGACTTATGTTATTTGGAACTTTTTTATTAAAAACAAAATATATTATCTTTTGTCTATATACATACATATTGAATCGCTTACAGCTGATTCTGTGATCCGATTGGATACGGATCCTATCATTCAACTTTCCCGACAATGCCAAATTCCTGACAAGTTAGCTAGCATTAGGTTAGGATTAGTACCGGTCAATTTTGTCAGGATTTTGTTTGTTAGGAAATAGCGTTGGAAAAATGATCGTTCATTTTGGAGTCATCAGTCATTTGGATCATTTATCAAGCAATAATTTTTATTGGATCGACGTTTGTTAGTTTTATGGTGAACAATAATCAATTTGATTGGCTAAAAGGAATCATTTGGGTCATTTAAAGATTTACCATCCCTGTCGGGTTCCATTAGGACCCCGAATACTAATATGTATATATATAAACATTTGTCTTCAAAACATATAAATGTACCAATAAATTTTATTACGGAAGTGTACATTGGCTTAAAGCTATATATTTAATCCACGACAGAAGTTTAATATATGATTTCTATACTTTAATAAAGTGTACAAATAAATTATATTTATTATTATGCTAACTCACAACAATAATTTAATATTTGAGTTTGCTTTTCAGAATTCTTCGGATGATTTCTCGAAATTTCAGCCCAACCTTGCTCGTAATTTACGCTCATTCATTTTCTATTCGTAACTTTTCGGAATACATACAGTATATTCTTTTATATACTGTACGATATACCAATTCAACATAATTGGTAATTAAGTGTACGTTAAAGGTCAAGCAAATTTGCTATCAAAAAGTCCATTTTCGTAACCGTACGACAAACGTTTTGAAAAATTTAGTTTAAGTGTGCGACAAAGATTTTATGCATATATTCAGGGTCCTGTTCCATTGAGCTCCATTAGGTTTAGGGTGTCGGAATTCTGCAATTGTAAATTCTGCAGTGAATTTGCAGAATTTACTGAATCCGCAGTTACATAGCGTATTGTTATGATGATAACGAAAACTTAGCTTTTGCTGGCTCGGCAATACTCGATGATTTACTTAAGTCAATCAAAATTCTCTACATAAGGCCACTTAATTATATCAGTAGTGCCGGCCGAAATAACTGCAAAAATTTGTACAATAATATGTGGAAAATAACGAATTCCTTATATTACCATGATTGATGTATGGTCATGTGAATTTTAAGGGGTTTAAGGAGATTTTCTGAATATATATGTTACGAAAGAACTGCAGTGGTAATATCTAAAAATGTTTAATACTGTATATAATTAATAAAAGCATGTTATAATAATTAATGAAGCTTTAATTCTCGATGAGCCTGGTTTTCTTTTTTGTAACTTAGGCTGAAAGAAAAACAATAGATGCCTAATCGACAATAAAAACGTACAAATATTTTTCTTGGGATTATTGAGCGTTCTGGTAAATTATTTTCATACTGTAGTATTTGCATACTGTGTTATTTGCACATGTCATAAATAATTAAGCATAGAATCTTGGATTATGTAATCTAGAAATGCTACCTGTAACTCCATGTTTCTGTAAAATACGTTGTACTGTACATATATCTACGTACGATGTAGAATTTTATTTAAACTTATAAAACTTTGTAAACTCAATGTAGATTTATATAGTTATCAGTTATATATAAATATATACATATATAAATATATATATATAAATATAAATATATATAAATATATATATATATAAATATATAGATTTATGTAAAATTGCAAAAATTTTTAATTTAATTATTAAAGCTACGATTAGACTTTAAAGTTCAAGTTAGGGTTTGGGGAAGGTTTTTGGTATGCTGAACATTTTTGCTCAATATATCGAACATTGATTGCCCTTAGTCACTTTTAAAATATTTATATATATATAAACTTTACATAAAGTTTATATTTATATAAATAAATCATTAAATAAAGTTAACCCTCTCCGATAAAGTTTTTAAGTATCACATTTATTGATTGCGATCTTACTCGTGATTCGCCACATTTCCTTATTTCCTTTTAGAATAAACGGAAAGATTTTCGTCAGAAAATATGTTATATCATCATGGCCCAAATTTTTTATCGTCTTCGGGTTGTATTATGTTGTAAGTGGAAACGGGTTCAGAATTTCTTAGTTAAAATAGGGTTAGGGATGGGTTTACATATAAGGCCACGCAAAGTAAATTTTTCGTTTAACATTACATGGAATCTGAAAATTGGGTCGGTCGGTTGATTTTTTTTTTTTTTTTTTTTTTTTTTTTTAAAAAAAAAAATCTACTTTAAATTAATAGAATTATGTTCGAATTTTAAGGTTATGCAAAGTTATTCTTTTTTTGCATAACAAGGAATTAGAAAATTGGGTTGGCTGTCGTTTTTTTCTGTCGGTCATATCGGATAATTCCGGGATATCGTGTGCCTCCATCGGGTGATACCGGATAAATATTGCAGAAAAAATAAATGGCAAAAATCGAATAATTGGCACAATTGAGATGTAAAAAAAAAATTTTAGAAAAATTAAAAAAATGGGTCGGCGGGTAATGTTAAACGAAAAATTAACTTTGCGTGGCCTAATAAAAAAAAGTATAAAACCTTCGTCGCTTCAATAAAAAAAACCAAGTGCCTTCGAAATTCGAATAGAAGTGCTAGCTCTAGTAATTGTCACCCAAAAATTAATAAAATCGTTGTCAATAAAGTCATTGTAAAAGTTCTCGTATCCCATAATTTTGCCATACCCGTATTCTTGATTTTCTCAGTAAAAATAGAAAGTTGATTAGTAATTAAAACCCCTTTTTATATAAAAATCAATTAAACTCTAATTGATTTCGTCATCCTTATCATTGTTCTGCTATTACGTCAAACAATTGAAATTACAATTCGCAAACACGTGACTACGTGATAATCGTTAAGAATCTTAACGATTGAAGTTGAAGGCCGTTCAAAGTTGAATAATTGTTTAACGTTATCCCCTCTCTGTTAGCTGTCCACCGTAAATTAAACAAGCCAATCATAGCGCAGGATAATCTCTAATAATCACGTAATTAAAGTTGACCAATGATATTTTGTCAAATATTCTGTCATATATGTGTTTGTTTAAATTTCCCCTCCCTAAACTCAAGAAGAGAAGATTCCTTTAGCCTCAAGTGAAGCATAAGATATACCCAGTAAAAGAAGATTTCAAGGCTATACTTATCTTATAATTAAGTCGTGCGCAGCAAGACTCAAAGACCTCAAAACTCGGACCAAGTCTTTCCACGCCTCTCTTCTGCCTTCCAACTCAAGGTTTTAGGGTCTTGGGATAGTTAATTCTATTGTTTTTGGGTGGTAGATCAGTAGTTGATTATTTTTCAGCCTAAACTCTAGAGATTCGACCCACCCGCCAACCCGTGACCGTGATATTGATGTCTAACCCGGAGTTCATAGACAGAAGTTCGTCTGATTGGCTAATAAATTCAATTTAATTTTACATTATTTATACAATTTAAAGTACTTTTTAGAAAAAATAAAACTACAAAGAGTAAACAAAAAAGAAACATATAAAAAGGTTTATTAGGGTTGTAGGACTCCACCATTAAAAATAATCTAAATCAATTCTGGTTTTAGAGAAGTTAACATAATAACGACTTCTTAAAGATAGGTTATTACCATGCTAACTTCTCTAAAACCAGAATTGATTTAGATTATTTTTAATGGTGGTGTCCTACAACCCTAACAAACCTTTTTATATGTTTCTTTTTTGTTTATTCTTCGTAGTTTTATTTTTTCTAAAAAGCACTTTAAACTGTATAAATAATGTAAAATTAAATTAAATTTATTAGCCAATCAGACGAACTTCTGTCTATGAACCCGGAGTAATAGTAATTGTAGTTTGCACTATGTTTGTGATTAAACCGATATTAGATACCCCAATAGTTTATGGTGAACACTTGTACTTGGTAAAAAGGATGTAAATTGATAATAAAATGTATAACGAAGCAAAAAAGTGCAAAGATAGAACGAAAATACAATTCAAGCAGCTCATGCGGTAATAAAGTCGACCAGAATTATAGCAAACATTATGATGTTGGGAAAAATTACCGTGATTGACACAATAACAATGAAAATTTTATTAGCAGAATTATAAGGTTATTTTATTACAATGGAAAGTAAAAGTATAAGTGTTGTAATCGTATAAATAATATAAGAGCAAAAGTTATATTAACTAAAAATCGGACCAACTATCGACCAAAATATCAGATACCTGATTCACCTCCGAATTGTATACAAATTTCGGAGGTCGAATAAGGTCGAATTGCATGTTTTAGACTATGCTTTGTTCAAGGAGAGATGTTTATAAATTGATAACCTGTTGAGCAAGGTAACAGATGCGTCCGTGATTTACTTATTTGCGTGGATAACACAAACCAAAAAAGGAAATCAAATTTTGAAGTGCGTAAAAATAGAAGTTTAAGATTAGGACGTTGGGATTGTGAGCTTTAACGATAAATTGGAGTTTCTTATATGTAAAATTTCATCCCCGTTATTTTTTATTAGTCCACAAAGGTCGATTTAAATACTAGTTTTCGAGTATTTTCGCTTTCTTTTCTTTTTTTCTTCTTTCGCACGTGTTCGGATTCTATGTCGGGCCGATACGGAATACGGAATACCCGAAGTTTTTGTTGTCTGATTCTTTTTAGAGATTTGTATTACCGGCGCAAATAAGTGGATGCATTGGGTACGTGTTGATCGAATGTCGTGATCTGTGATCACGATTTGATTAAAAGTCTAAAATAGTGATTGCATGAATAATGTAGTAATCGATAGCGATTAGTAATAATATATGTAAGGCAACGATCCGAATGGGGAAGTGCCTAACTTTGGTCTTTGAGTTATTCTTAGTGAATAAACTGCTGTCTGTGTGAATACATTATTTTGGTGGTAGTATCTGGTACGATACTCCAGTCATCGTATATATTAGCCAAGCGAGTAAAGACTGATAGTAAAGTTAAAGAAGTACACGGTAGTCCGGTAAACTCCGTGACACTAACTCTGTGATATACTACGTTCCTGTTTTTAGCGGGATAGATTAGTAATGCGACTGCGTCGCGCAGCTACCTAATATGTGTATTGTGTTAATCAATTCTATATCTGGCAAAATCCGAGATTATAATATCTTACAGTACATAAATAAATTTTATACTTCTAGACGTAGCACATTCTTTCTTGCATCAAAATGCTAATTTACAACCTAACGGAAAAACAGCCGAAGAACTTCAACAGTTCATCAGATATTACTCAGATAGCCAACAATATTATCCAATTGTATGTAGAAGAAAACAAATCACAGAATTTTTCACAGGAATTTCTTGCAAAAATTGGTAAAGAGATATGTAATCTGTTTAATAAAGTAAGTTTAGAGTGTGGAAATCTAGCTTCGTTTATTGATACATTAGAACAACTTCTCATAAAGAAGAAGCAAAACCCGGATAATTTTATCAACGTTTGCTTAAATTATCAAATAAATCCTATGGTTCTTGCCAGTTGTTATTTTTATAGTATATTGGTTGAAAAGGACGAACGTAAGGCATTTATTTATTGTCAAGAATCTGCAGAGATGGGTGATCCTTTTGGATTATTTGCAGTTGGATCTTGTTATAGGGGTGGAGTTGGGGTCGAAAAGGATGAATATAAGGCATTCATTATTGTCAAAAATCAGCAGAGATGAGAGACGCTAATGGAACACTTGGTGTTGGATATTGTTATCATCATGGAATTGGAGTTGAAAAGGATGAACATCAAGCATTCATTTATTATCAAAAATCTGCAAAGATGGATAATGCTTATGGAAAATATATGGTTGGAGATTGTTATCAGAATGGAATTGGAGTTGAAAAAGATGAATATAAGGCATTTATTTGCTATCAAAAATTAGCAGAAATTGGGAGTACTAGAGGAATGTCAAAAGTAGCAGAATGTTATCGAAATGGAATCGGAATACCAAGAGATATGGGTAAAGCCAAATACTGGTATCAAAGGTAAATTTTGATTTTAAATTTGAGCGGTTGTATTGTGACGCACCATAATCAAATTATAAGTTCAGGTATAATTGAAATTAAGAAATATATTAGTTTAGTCGGGAATAGAGTTAGAATAAGATTAGAGTAGGGTGAAAGCTCTTAACCTAAAGTTTTGCAAAAAAAATTCATTTAGAGCACAAAATGTGCTTTCACAAGCAACACTTTAAGTTATAGCCGATTTTTAAAGATCGTTATACCTAATCTTTGTAAATTTGAGGGCCGTGATACGTCGCAGAGCACTAAATTACATTATTTCAATATATATTGAAATACGCTAATTAACAAACTCATATACTGTTTTTAGATCACTTATTAGGGAAAATGATTTAACAACAGGTATTATTATAATTTTATCATAAAATATTTTATAGTCCGTTGTTAGACGATTGCCTAAATGATAAGCAAGAGCCGTCATATTATATATGAGGTTAGCCAAGAGAAGGCCTATAAATACAAATTTAGAATTTCACCGTACCGGACTTCTGAAAATTATGATACTGTTCTGTCATTTTAGTACTTAAATATTATATTATTAAGTTTAAAATACTATCGAAATGATTAGATTATTGATTGTAACCAACTATAATATTTAATTCATATCTCAATTTTTGATTTAAGTCCGGAACAGTAAAATTTTAGGTCTGTAATTACATGTTTTACTTTAGAAGCGATCATATAGAGACCCTCATCGTTGTACAACGAGCTATGGATTCTTTTATTGAACCCATGATAGTCGATAACGTGCATATTTAAAATCTAAATTAAATTCTATAAATAAAATAATAGGCAAAAATGAATGGGTGCATAATTTTGAAATTGAAGATGAATTGAAAAAAATGTTGATGGAAAATAAATACCAGTTAATATGGATTTCTTACGATGAATTTAAAATTATTGAAGTAATAGGAAAAGGTGGATTTGCAACCGTATATTATGCTAGATGGTTTGATAAAAGTCAACAATTAAACAGATCTGTTGCACTTAATTACTTCACAATTCAAATAGTTATCGTGAAGAATTCATAATAGAGGTAATTTTATTAAATATTTTTATTAATTATATTATTAGTGATTTATTATTTATACTAGTAATTTAAACATATACTTTCTTTTAATAATAAGTTAAAAGCATATTGTGATATCGGTCTTAAAGATCCAACCTTTTTAAAATGTTTTGGTATATCAAAAGACAAAGCTTCTAAAGATTATATTCTTGTCATGGAATATGTTTCGGAAGGTAGTTTACGCAAAAACCTACAAATTATATCACAAATGGATTGGAAAGATAAATTAAATCTGCTACAATGCATTGCATCTGATATTTTGATAATTCATTCTCAAGAACTTATTCATCGAGATTTACATAGTGGCAATATACTATTAAATAGTTTTAAAAGTGTGTACATTGCTGATTTAGGACTTTCGATAAATGTTAATATTGCATCAAAATCAAATTTTGATGGAATTTACGGAATTTTACCATATATTGCTCCTGAAGTTTTGGACAGACAACCATATACTAAAGCATTTGATATTTATTCATTTGGCATAGTCATGTGGGAAATTTTATATGGCAAACTTGTACCTTTCGTGCAAAACTCTAATTTACAATCTATATTACAATTTCAATTACAAGTATTTAATGGTTTGCGACCACATATTTACGAAAATACAGCAAAATGTTATGCAGATTTAATGAAGAAATGTTGGAACGTGGAACCAGAGAAACGACCAACTGCAAAAGAAATTTATGATATTTTTGCAGAATGGCAGAACAATGAAGATATTTTATCAGAATTGTCTGAATATGATAAAAAACTACAAACTATAAAAGGTGAAGATATACAAAAATATACTGAATCACACTATAAAAGTAGCTTTAATATTAGCTATAA
Source organism: Dentiscutata erythropus (assembly GCA_910591965.1). Lineage (NCBI taxonomy): Eukaryota > Fungi > Glomeromycota > Glomeromycetes > Diversisporales > Gigasporaceae > Dentiscutata > Dentiscutata erythropus. The sequence goes on from CAJVPY010005178.1 coordinate 10,608, forward strand.
ATATCAAGGTAATTATAGATTTTTTTTTTCTTTTTTAATAAATTATATTATTAGGACGCTGACATTTATTAATATTATGGGGCAAAACCTTACCTTAGTTTAATTTTATTGGCAGAACATATATTCCTGGGTGAGGGGTAGACCTCTACAGTAAATTAATACCAGGTAATAAATGTCAGAGTTCTTATATTATTATATATTAATAATTTTATTTTTTTTATAGATAGCAAGTCATATGAATTTGAAATACCGAGTAATATTGATTAATACGTACTAAAATAATCTTCCAAGTTTTGGAACAAAATATTGACGAAGAATTATGCTGTACTAATAAAATTAGACTTGAATGTAATGGAATGTTATATAGAATCGTATATTTGCGTATTTATATAATAACATTTTTAACTTGATAGGTTAAGAGTTTGAATTTTTCAAAATTCTTTAATTAAGCAGCTGCTAACGTCGTGGAGCTATTAACTTAGTTTCTGATAGTGGTGGCAAAAATACGTTTATTACTGGTTTAAACTTTGACACCCGACGCTAAAATTTTGCTGAAATTGAAAACATTGCCTCTGATAGTTAATTTTAATTTTCAGTTGAGAAATTTTTTTTAAAAAAAGATGGTGCTATATAATTTCGAATTTGTTAGATATTACATTTAAAAACTAATATGTTTGATCGCTCAAAACTATTACATTCCTAAATGTGGAATTTGCTTATCGGCTAATACAACTTTTCATTCTATATTATTTTACATTTGTTGGTATTGAAAGTCAGGGTTTACAATATTATTACTATTAAACTTCATTGAAGCGAATGAATTATTTGAAGAACAATTCTGAGCTTTTAATTATTTCTTGGAAGTAGTTTACGTTTTAATAAATGACCATTAAACGATCACCTAAAACAATAATAATATTCCACGAACTGAGACATTGTTTTGATGAGTTTTTTTATTCAATTTTTTTTTTTTTTTTTTATTTTTTTATTGGGACACTTGAAGATCAAGGAACCCAGTGATATCTTCGTGATAATTACATCACATGAAATCATGCAATACGTCATTTGTTTACTAGCACTAAACAAATTAGCCTAAACTAACCTATCACCTAACCCTAACACTAACCCTAACGT
>CAJVPY010005179.1:0-11741 GCA_910591965.1 Dentiscutata erythropus
TTACTTCCGATCCATTGAGTGAAGTGCTTGAGAACACCCTTACTAATATTATTAAATTTTCGTCTGTATGTTTATTCAATATGCTTTGCACGATTAGTTTGTATAAAAGAACATTCTTGTCAACCAATAAATCTCAACAAGAAATATTAAAAACAAACTCCCAGCGCATAGGCAGGCGCATGACTTGTTAATTGAATAAAATGATGTGATAAACTTGATTCGTGATTTAGCAGTACGAAATATATTTTGTAGATCGAATAGAGATTGTCTTTATTAATATGGAGCGAACATCGTCCGTATATATAATAAAACTTATACAGTACTAATAATAACATACGACTCTTGAACTATTACTATCCCAATGTCCTTAATAGCCCTTATACTTCCTCTATCTTTACCAACTTATTTTCTCATAGCGCAGTATACCCGTGACATATCTATCGAACAGGGGCTAAACCGACAGGGGTATGTTAGCGTTTTGATAATTTACTGAAATTATAACCAATTTTTTGGTTTTTAATAAATTATAGTATGTATAAAAAAAAATTGAATTTATATTTTACCTGCCAATCAGATAATTTTAGCATAAATTATATATATAACATATGTCCAAAACATATATACTGTATGTACTGTACCTGATAGTTTGATAGTGGTGTACTGTATATATCATGCATTAGAGTATAAAATTCTATTGTCAAATACTTAATTAATATTTAGTTAATCATGACAATCAAAAACTTCTGTTACTTAATTAGACATACTTATTACAGTATATTTTAATATCCAACTCAATTTTGTACTGGTACAAACACTGGTACAGCTTAGCTAGAGGTGACTTTTTCTACAAAAGTGTAAAAAAGTTAGATAAATACACAGTAACTCTTGATATAACAAATTTTCGATATAACAGAAACTAAGTAAAATCTTGATATAGTAAATCAAAGCTCGGATAAATTTTGTTTGTAAAATGGATTTACTGATAAGCCTCAACATTGTTGATTATAGTTTGTTTCCTTTTAATTGCTCAAACAATAAATACGAGTCACTTTGTATTTAAATTTAAAAACCTACTCTACTTATTATTTTTTGAAATTATAGCAGTACTGTATCTTTTTATTCTAGTTATCTGTTTTTATACTTTGTATAATTCTAAGCCAATTAGTAATAATAACACCCTGATCTATTAGGGATTAGTGGAAACAAAGTTTCCGCTTATTCACATATGGATCATTAATCTCTGTGATATTGGCATAGAGATCAGGAGATTAATTTATTTATCTTAAAGTATTTTTGCAACCGAATGAGAGTTTTTTAAAACATCTTGGGTTTTATGAATAAGCTTTACTTTTAATTTAATATTTTTGTGCTACTTACTTTGTCTTTTCCTTCTCTTGCCACTTATTATTAATGTTTTATGTTACTTACTTTTTTTTTCTTTCTTTTCTCTTGGTATAGAAAGCCACTTTATTACTCCACCTGAAACCTCTTTTTTCAGAGTACACAGCATCCTATTCATTGTTTGCCATCCAGATTGTGAACATGGTTTACATAGTTTGCTTAACCATAATTTCTGATTGTAATACCTTTGATCATATAATTTCTTCAATTAAGCATATTTAAGTGTATAACTCACGTTAAGTAATTTAAGAGATAAGTATAAAAAAACTATATATTTATTAATCTGAGTATTTAAAGTAGCTAATTCAAAATTCATGAATATTTACTAATTATCCTAAATTAGGAGGTAAATATAATGCATGTTGACAAGGGTCAACAAATCGAAAAGACAGGGAGCATTGGGCAGAGGTTATACGATAAGTGCTCGACTCGACCGGTTACCCGCATCAAAGATCAGTCGGTAATTGAAATCAACGTCAGATTCACACAAAAACAGAAAGACACATGACATGTGCCCAACTCGGCCTGGTTATACGCATCAAGAATCAGTCGGTAAATGAAATCAACGACAGATCGAAAATTCATACAAAATCAAAAAAGCTACCGAAACGACAAATATAAAAAGGTCGTTGAAAAAAAAAGAGCCAATTCCACACTCTCTCTCTTACAAGAACCCAATTCATTTAACTTGCATTTTTTTGACCCAACCCTGCCCACCACACACAGTGGAACAGTCTTCTGATTCTGCCATTTTCCTATTTAACAGCCGGCCTGCTTCGAGCAGGCGGGAAACCACCGGCTGATACTGCTTCTTACTCGCTCTACTGTTACAATGATACCTGGCGCAATCTCACTTGCTAATCTTCCGGAAGCATATCACCATTTCAGTTCAAATTACTTAAAATTACTAATTACTTAAAATTATCAATTCAATGTATTCTGCAGACTTAAAGTCCTTTATTTCTGGCACCTTTGGCTGTCCGAAATTATTTCAATACATGACTAAGTGCACCTATACTTTTCGAAAGCATTTATTTAAATAAATTTGGTCTAATTTATAAATATTTGTTATTTAATTTTATTTATTTTTCTCACTAATTTAGGAGATGAGTATAAATAGGATTTATCAATTTGAGTATTTATTAGCCAAAGTAGGGTAAATATAAGAGTATAAAAAAATTCGATATTTATTACGTAGTGCAATTTAATTTCTTTTAAGATGTATTGAAAATAATAATAGGAAGTTGTGCTTGTAGTTAAGCGGCATTATACTAATTATCTAAGACAGGCATCTTTTCAATTTTATACTTGATTTATCATATAAAAATGTATAGAATACTCGTGACCAGTTTTATTCCATGAGTTGGTATTACAATATAAGGAGCTAGATTCTAGGGCTAAAATTTGCCCTCTAAAATCTTGTAATTAAAAAAAAAAAGAAGATAGATAAAGTGGATATATAATTTTTTATACAGTATCAGATCAAGCAAATTTTGTATAGCAATCAATTTTATACGTAACAGAAATCATAAATACTATTGAGTTGGTTATAAATAGTATATATTTTAAATATACAAATCTGATTACTGTGTATAAATTTGGATATCTGGATTCGGTGTTAATTTTTTTTTCCGTGAATTTTTTTAATCTTACCATTTTTCTATTTCTATATTTACTCGGTCTTTGTCTTGAAAATCATGTTATAGGACATAGTAAATCATATGTTCTATAGCGTGATTTTCAAGACAAAACCCATACCATCATACTTATTTGTTGAAATCGAGATCAGATTGTCTTCTTTAGATAGTTAGTATCCTTTATATGGTTATTACTCTCTTTTTCTTGATCTTATAATGTTAATGTTGATAGTACAATAGAAACTTTTAGGCGTTATAATAGTGTGATTAATTACCTTTCCAATTTCAAAATAGAAACCATTCCACTAATTTGGACACTATCTACTGTGCATATAGAAAATTGTTCATTTTTTATTTGAGATTAGAGCTTGGATCCGGTGGATAACAGTTATCATTTAGCATATTTTTCAGATATTTGCGAATTTTAGATATCTGCTTATAAATTATCCAGCTAAATCCGTTGAATTAATTAAAAATATAGTCGATTCTAGATTTAATGAACTTTTTATAACAATCTAAATAAAAAATTTTTGTCAAACTTACTGAATTTTTACTATAAGAATTATAAAAAAAGCTAGCCGCAATCAGAATATGTATTATATTAATATCATCAATGCATATATATTGTAATATAATTCTGAAAAATAATGCTAATAAATAGTAAAAATATTATTATTCGAGCAACTCAGAGAAATTTCGCTTGATTTCGCTAAATAAATAGTCTATTCAATGTTACGTATAAAATATGTCGTTTATTTATCATTATTAATTGAAGTATCAGATAGTTTTAATAAATATCCAAAAATACACATTTATTCATTCATGCCAATATTAATGCATCATTATTATTAATTGAAGTATCGGGGATAGTTTAATAAATATCCGACTATCTGCAAATATATTTTCATTATCTGATATGAACGGATATCTAATAGAAGATCCACCAGATTTTTTGAATGGATCCAAGCACTATTTAAAACATAACCATTATACGTTACACATCCAATAATTGCTCTGATCGTTCAAAATTGAGCAAACTTTAGTCTTGTTAACAAATCAAATAATGTTTTTTGATAGATCAATATAGGAAAGTTTTTAAATAATTTATCAAAACATTTTGATATAACAAGTAAATATAATTATCATTTAATTATTTAAATTATAAAAAATTAATTAAGCACAGTTAATATTTCTTATTTAATAACGATGAAGATAGTTTATATATTATTAGTCAAACTGCTAGTCATTGGCTCCATCAGTTTATTAAATCGACAAAAGATAAATTTCAAATCAATATGTATTCCCCGTAAATGGCGGATACAAGACCCAGGTCTCTTATATTCCACCAATTTTAAAATCTATAATAGACCCAGGGTCTAGTATGCAGCTGAGAGCTCATGTCACTAAGAAGAAAACTTTGAAAAGCATACACATTTTGCATTTATAATAGGTAGTCCAGATATTTGAAAAAACTCGGGTTTAATTAATATATATTTTGTGATCTGCATCCTGGTATACTACCTGGTGGGTCTACTATCTAGGGGGATCTTGTATCCGGCCATTTACGGTAATTACAAATTATATATATTTTTTTATCAATAGTTTAAATATTTAGCATTACTTATATTTAATAAATATAGTTTCTTAAAAATGACAAAAATTTTTTAATAATTGAAAGTGTTTGAAACCTGAATATACCAACACAAATGTTTGCAATTTTCAAAATGGTAAGCCTTTTAAATTTTTTTCAATGATTTGCCAAAAAAATGAATGCTTATAAATTTATATTTGTTACTTGATTTTAAATTATATATATATATATATTGAATTTTTCCAAATTAAATATTTATAATTTATAAAATTATTAAAATTTAAAAAAAAATTACAAAATTTTAAATATTTTGTAATCCAATAACCAGATTTTAATAAATTAGATCTTATTGAAATTCTTTTACTAAGAGGATTATTTTGGTAATAAAATTATTTAAAACAACTAATAGTTTAAATTGTTATTAAAAGTGAGTATCTAATTAATAGTAATTTTTTAAAAAACTTACTTACCGTATGTTACCGAATAGAAGCTACCCCCGAATAAAAGCTACCCCTCGATTTTGGATCCAAAAATCTGAAGATTATTATGTTTTAATAGTAAAATTAGACCCGAATAGAAGCTACCCCACGATTTAGCCCGAGAAAATTGGTAGCTTCTATTCGGTAACATACGGTATATAAATAATTCAATTTTTTATTTTAAAGATATGGTTTTTGTGTTTTTGGGTCAAAATACCGAACAACAGATTATCGAAAGAACATAACATCGACTAAATTGGCCAGAAAAATAGCTAGTGTCAGCTAACTTTGTCGGTATTATGTTCTTTCGGAGATCTGTTTTTCGGGATTTTGACCCAAATTCGGTTTTTCTCAATATTGTAAAAAAAAATTAATTATTTTAATAATTAGTAATTAAGGTTTAAAATTTTATTTTATTTTATAAAGAAAATATTTTTTTATAAAACAAAAAAAAGATTTACTTAAATTAGGTCAATAGTTATTAAAAAAATTAGCATAAAAATTTAAACTATAAAATTTTTATTTTGTTAATTTTTAATCAAACTTTATATTTATAAATATTTTCTTTTATACTATATTAAAATTTCATTAAGTTTAAATTAATTGATGTTAAAATATTTAAAAAAATACTACAGAAACTAAAATTAAAATAAAATAACTTATCAATTATGCAAATATATGATTTGAAATTAACATTACATAATCACAAAAGATATCAGATAAATAAACCAAAGCCACAACTAATTAGTAAGTTTTAGAGTTATAAGCCAAGTCCTTTGATGTGAAAATAATTTATCATCCCTTTGTAGAAGGTTTAATTTGGTTTCAACGGGTTCTATCTTTCATCAGAAAGATTTTGGACTTTGCAAGAATTTCACCTTTGCCTTTCACCGGATTTATGTTTCGTCTTTCGTCATCACACAAAAAAGGATCAAATGTTTAACAGCTGGTATTATCACGGGGTAAAATGACATCATAGACAAACTGGCTTAAATGATTTATGGAATTTATCGTATAAAAAAGGAAGTAGTTTAATAAGGTTGGTTATGATACTTATCTGTTATGTGCGAGGTAGGGGCACATAAACTCATTAATTCGATAATAATTTTTGGCGAGTTACCTTATATCATATGAGTGACGCCAAGGGAATATGGGACATTAGTTTATAATTGAGTATTTAAATAATAAATGATAAACCAATGTCCCATTTTTACCTTGGCGTCATTCATATAAAATCTATATTTTAGAGTATAGATTATCGAACACCCGTAACAGTATGTATATGTTTTTAAATGATCGTCGCGGATCATAATGAAATTGGATTAATAAAATGAAATGAGGGATTCTATTTAACCCACTTATACTTGTTTATTATAAACTCTACCCTAAAACTAACTTGCTAACCCTAAAAAATGCACATCAAAAATATTTATTTTTCGGTGGCTTGTCTATTTTTTACATTTCATTTTAATCTATCTTATTCAATAAAAATTGTAAAAGAGACGATATAAATGAAATTGATCAATAATTATACTGTAATAATTATTGTCGAATTTACTAAGGTGGCTAGCTTCTAATCAGTTTTTGAAAGTTACGTTACGTGAAGATTCGCAAAAATTAATTCTATAAAGATGTATTATAGCATGTTCAAAATTGAGTTATATTGAAAATGACGAAAAGCATAGGTATGACTGGTCATATGATTGGAAGAATGCCAGCAAGTCAAAGGTGCCAGAAATAAATTCAATTAAAGGACTTTAAGTCAGCAGAATACATTGTGAGTAATTTGAAACTGAAACGATGATATGCTCCCGGGAAAATTAACGAGTGAGATTGTGCCGGGTATCATCATAACATTAGAACGTGCTGCTCGAAGCAGGCCGGCTGTTAATAGGAAAATAGAGACTACAATGTGTGGTGGGAAGGATTGGGTCGAGAAAAAAGAGACGGTAATGCTGAAAGGGGAGTGTCACAAGTAAGTTATTTGTCGCTTCTTTAAATACTGACTATGGTGCTTTCAGTTATGTAGCGTATTTGCATGAAATTCCGATCGCCAACTCATGTTATCAGGGCGAGGTTGTAGCACATGGCATGTAACCCCTGACCATTCTCCCCTGTCTTTTCGATCAGTTGACTCTAGCCAACATGCATTTAAATTATTAATTGAAAGAAATGATATTTAAATTAATTCGATATAGTATATTAGTATTAATAATAGCTTCCTTCATACGATACGTTCACTGAGGAATAAGATATATTTTTTTTCGCCTTTGGCACATATGGATAAATTAGTAGTTGTGTTTACACGTACGGACCAGTCACGCGATATCTGATAATATACCAGAAACGTACGTACCTTATAAAAAAATCTAAGTTAGTATAAATATTAATAGTTGCGCACAAAACAAGTGATTAACTTGTTTATTTTTCATAAGATTATTAATTTAATAAAGTTTATCCGTTTATGCAATATCGATTTATAATCTTTCTTTTAATAAAAGTTTATTTTTTTTTAAAAAAATTCGGCAGGTATTTTTTTTAAATTATAATGTTTATATGAATGTTATTTACTATATTATGTAAAACGAAAAAATATTTTTTACTTTTATGGTTAAAATGAATAAGATATAAACATTTAATACTTGTTTAAAATTAATTTAGAGTGTACACATATAACGATAACAGATAATAAATATTATATGTATGAGTTATACAAAAAAAAAAAAAATTTAAATTTTTTTTTATTGTTATACACGTACAAAAGAACTTTAACACCTATCTTATTACTAGTTAAAAATAAACCTTTTTTTTTTGTGATAACGTTATTGCGTTTATTTATGCTTTTGACATTTTTGACATTCCCCTTGGTGGCTCCATTACACGGTCCGCTTAACCCGGTCTAACCTGTAACACTGGTTTGTTCCGCAAGGAGTGAGTGTAGCATTAGTTTCAAACAGATCTTTAATTATATGCATATTTATATGCGATCTCGTGTTTCCGGAGCGTTTAATACCGAGCATTCAACATTCATTCAACGTAAACAATTCAACATTATTTACGTGAACCCCACACTAAACTCACTATTGATCCACGAATCCACGAGCTATCGATTTCATTACTGTCGATTCACGAACAAACTATAAGTCTTAATACTGTAATAAGTCTTAACTATAACAGACCACTACTGTCAATTCACGAAACGCAATTAATATTACTTAATCATTTAAAAAATAATCTTGTATTAATCGATTGAAAATATTCAATAAAACTTTTTATTCACTTTTTTTTTTTTTTTTTATTAAAGGTGTATTACAAGAAGGAGTTTTTTTTTCTCTTTCAAAAAGAAAAAAAAAAAGATAAAAAAAAAAAAAAAAGAATTAACATGAATGAATCGTACTAAACTAAATTTACTGCATGTATACTAATTACTAAATGCACAAATTTTTACTAATGATTTTTTTTTTTTTTTTTACTAAGTTTTACTAAACTACTAAACTACTAAACAGAATAACTAAAATATACTATATAATGTATATACTAATTAAAAACTTTTTTTTAATCTAATTTTTGTTTAATTTTCCAATTTTTGAATGTTCTTTGATAGTATTTCTAGTGAACAGATGACTCATACTTATTGTTAAACATTTATAATTAGCACCAAATTCCAATTTAATTTTCATATTAGGAAAAATTTCTTCAAGATATTTTTTAATATCCTCATAAAAATGGTTAATAATACAATAACCATTTAAAGAAAATTCTCTTAATTTATGAACTTCTTGGGAAAATTGTAAATATTCCATTTGTGATCCATCACGATAAAAAGTTATAGAAATTCTATCTATTAATTTTGCAATACTTGCACAAAGGACTTCTTCAATTGCATAAGCGAAAGAATCTAAAAGTTCACCTGCAGCTTTTTGTGCTACAGAAACTTGAGAAGTAAATGGAATTTGAAAATAATTAAATTCTTGTTCAAGTTCAGGAAGTGAAATATGTGGAAATACATGTGAATGTGAATTTGAATTAGATGAATTTGAAGGATGAATTTTTCTTATATTAGATGATGAAATTGGCGGTGATTGAGTTGAAATTGGTGGTGATGATGTTGCTGAAATTGGTGGTGAAGGATATGAAATCTGAGGAGGAGAAAATCGGGAGTTAAATGGATTAACATGATAACTTTTATTAATAAAAGATGAAGTAGATGCTATTACAGCTGCAGCTGCACCAGTTGGAACTGTAGCGTTATTAACTTCTGTATGCGATGATGAAATAGAAGGTGAACAAGGGATAATAGTAGAAAGAGGTGGTGATGAAAAATCACTTAAAGTTTCTAAAGCTGGACTCCAAATAATTGATCCGGTACGATAGTATTCCAAAATATAATAAAAAGCGTAGCCACTTCGATCAATGAAATATTCATTTCCGTTTGTCGGATGAAGCATTTCTTTGTTACGAGGATGGAACATTGTACCAAGAAGAGTATCTGGATAAGCAGTCAATGTTGTTCGATAAGTTTCATACTAATAATAATATTATTATTATTATAATCAAAGATTATTTAGGTATTAAAATTAAAAAAAAATGGAATATTTAGATAAAAAAAATTTTTGATTACCTTAATGCCACCGACATTTAATATAATCTTATCGTTTTGTATTTGGTCATCACCAAGACTTCTTGACATTGTTTCATTTTCGAATTCAACTTCAGATTCTCTATCACTCATATTTTTTTTTTATTTTTTATTTTTTGCCAGCCAAGAAATTATTAAAAGAAATTATTAAAGAAAGAAATTATTAAAAGAAAGAAAAAAGATTTCGGAAAGCAAGTCGGATTGCAAGTTTGTTGGATGTGGCTATTCTGATTTTTATAACAAATTTGGTTTAGTTTTAAGTGATCGACGAAAGGTTTGAAGAAAAAATGGCAAGTCGTAATGCAGAAATAGATCCAATAAATTTTGATGCCGTCAAAAAATGGAAAATGATTTAACGTTGACGTTAAATGAACGATAAAGAAAAAAAGAAAGTTTTTTATATCAATTATTCTCAATTATTTATCAGGAAAGAAAAAGAAAGAAAAAGAAGATTGAGAATCTGAGATGAAAAAGATATATTAGGATGTTACTGTAATATATACAATTGTGTATGTGTATGTTTATGTTTATATGTTTTTTTTTTTTTTTTAATAAGGACACAGTCATACAAAGGCACGAAATAGATTATTTAGGTTACTACGTGGGGTATGCAAATCATCGAGTTTAAAAAAGAAATTAGAAAGACGTACGTACGTACGTAATGTGTAATAATGTAAGTTTTTTTTTTCAATTTATGAATGTTTTCCTATTAAAAAAAAAAAAGAAAAAAAGAAGAAAAAAGAAGAAAAGAAGGATAAAACAAAAATAAGAAAAAAAAGAGTGCCAGGAATGAAGGTACGGGCACAAAACCAGTTATAAATGAAAAATAAAATTACCAACTTTTTAACAATGCTTGTTTAATTTGTGCTTACAACATACGTGCATAAATGAGTTTCACGGTGCTGTATAGTAAATAGGATGAGTTTTAAAATGAATAAGCCAAAAATGAAAACGAAGGTAAATGAATAGTTTCACTTAAGTACTTATAAATACCCAGACAATTATAATTAAATATTGATAGGTATAATGATTTTATGTTTTTTCTTGTGAATGTAACAAACAAATTAATTAATGAGAACCTTGTTTTTAGAATTAAGATGCATAGTCGGAGCAAATCGTGAATTCTTATCGGAATTACCTATTTTCGTATAATATATATATACTATATATATATATATATATATATATATATATATATGTATATATATATATATGTATATATATACTGTATATAATATCAATAATATTAGTTTAGCAACCTTTTTACAGAAGATTTTTTTCTACTGCAGATTTCTAAAGAGAAACAACCTTGCGTTTTGCATGTAGGGTCTACAAATGGTCTTACTAGCATGTGTACGTACGTATTCTTTAACTTTTTGGTTCCCCCGATGGATCGATGAATATTCACCTAGTTGTATCGGTATACATAATGACTGTAGTGGTTAATTGTCGGAATTAAAACAAGCCGCATAATACACATAATACAGTAATACAGTAATATTAATTTTACTACTGTTACACAGATAATTGAGTGTATCCCCTTACGTAAAAAAATTGTGCCATTTCGATTTTAAAATAAAGAAAATATAAATTATTTAAATTTATTATTAAAATGCCACATGATCTTATTATTCCGAGATTAACAATCCTAAAGTACTGAAGTACTTAAAGTAGGACACGTTTTGAAATTTAAAAATTACTCCATTTTATGAGTAAAAAGGAACATAATATGCATTGATAAATATTTTATGAATATCTTATCAAATAAGTTTTTTATAACTGTAATTGGACTACCACTGTCAATTATAAGCCCCGCCAGGGGTCTAGACACTTTTGCAGTAACGTGACGTGGCGCATAGAAAATGGCCAATCGGAATTCGTAAATTTCGATCGTCCCGGATCAGTCCGACGTCAAACCAAAACACGTGTGCAAGAAGAAAAAAAGAGAAAAAAGCAAAAATACTCAAAAACTGGTGTTTAAATCGGCCTTTAAG
>CAJVPY010005180.1:0-11741 GCA_910591965.1 Dentiscutata erythropus
CCAATTTAGCTTCGATCGTGAACAAATAGTGGTTAAGGGTAAATGGTTTAAATCGATAAACTAACACATATAATTACAGGTTAAAGTTTCTCTTTATTAACATAAATCAATACATCGGAATATTACAATAATACTAAATACTATTAATAACCATTAACAATCATTCATCATTGTCCTCCCTCCTTTAATTCGTATGGGGTTTTAATCAGTCGATTGGAGCTTTAATTAGTCGATTGGGGATTTAATCAGTCGATTGGGGGTTTAATCAGTCGTTTGGAGCTTTAATCACCCAGCGTGCCACAAACTATACTAAAATAAGAACTACATAGAATAACAATAGAATAATATGACACTAACTAAAATTGAAAACTTGAGCATAACACCAGATTCATGAAAGAGAAACCGAATTCAATCCGGATAGTCCTGAAAAATTAGGATCGAAGCTCAACTGTATACCAATCGACATATGTGTATGTTTTATGAAATTCTTCTCTCATGCAGGAATAGATAAACACAGCTCCTTGCATTTTACTTAAAAATATAGATAAAGTGGAAATGCTATACAACTGAATGTAGAGAATCTGCTCAGAAGTGAAAGAGAATGATTCCTTAAATAAATCATATTCTTCTACTATACAAAACATGTATAAAGTAGCTTATTATTATATTATATATGCATTACATTGCTAAGAGCTTATGGCTAAATGAAATGTAATTAAAAACTATAGGGAGATTGCTTCTATAGCTTATATATTGTCGGGGATGATGCTGAAACAAGATGATGATGAAACGTAGGGTCTCGATTTAGAAATATAAGCTCTATCAAAATCCACCTATACATTATTATTATAAATACTAACCCTAGACCCTAACTTAACTACAAAAAAAAAGATCCCCCAAAAATTTTAAAATTTAATATTAAAATAAGTTAATGTTTCAGCATTATCTTGTTTCAGCATCATCCCTACATATATTTTTGTTTGATTCACATTATCGAGCAAATAGAATAAAGATGCGAAACCTTCTGGATGCTTATACAACTAAATACAATGTAATAATTATAATAAAATCTATCATCATATTGATAGTAATAATAAAGATATTTTTCCACTTTTATACCAAATATTACTTACTATTCATTAGAATTAAGACTATATATATTATCTTTTATTGTAGTAGTATAACGTCATCTAGATAATTGAAAGTACCAATGGTGGATACAGATCGGACATTCATTTGTATATTTTTAAGCATCTGGTCGTGAAAGAAGTGCACAACATTAATCTTCTCAAACTTTCTATCGGATGGCCAATAGGGAGTTGTATAATCCTCACATGTGAAATGTACTATCCACATCTCATTCGCAGAAAGTTTTTCCGCATAATCAAGCACTTTAACAACGTGTTTATCGAGTTCTTTTTTTGTTGCAGTGGCCAATAGCTCAAGAATAATTGTCTGTTTCGGAGTTTTAATTACTATATATCACTATACGTATGTTTATCTTTTTGATTAGCACGAGGTTCTACGATATGCCATTGTCCAGTGACCTCGGAGCCAATTTGTTTAGCTATCCAATTAATCAGGATCCTGTTTAACTCTGTGTCATACACGCTTTCTCGGGGTACAAGGACATCTTCTTGACCTTTCACATACACGTGTGCAGTTTTAAATGACCGATCAAATGCTCTACGAATGATTTCTTTATCAAAGTGCTGGACGGCTATCTTCAAAGTGATAATAATATCCAGGGTGCCATCAAGTTTTTTGGGAACTGCACATGTCGGAGCGGACTTGTACAAAACAGGAATAACTTGTCGCCGGATCAGCTCATCTACAAAAATAGATGACATTCTAAAATTATTCTTTTTCATTTCATCACTCATTAGCACCCCCTCGGCTGTCAGGAACTCTGCTAATCTTTTTTCTTCAGGGTTATAGATTGGCACAAAATTGAAAGATCCTAGGAATACAGATCGAAGAAATTCTATAGCAGGCCTGGCTGCTTCTTTCTTAAGTGAATTAATCATCTTTCTAAAGGTGGTATAATCAGCTATCGTATCCTGCATAGAATCGATAACAAAGTTTAACCAAGTTGAGAAGCCGAGCCTTCTGTTTCCATTGAGGTTTGGCATTAAATATGAATGGATAGTTTTTCCGCAAAGGCAGACAAGAGAAGCGTGCCTGTCAATAACCGAATCATGAAAAAATAAGTTTCAGTTTTGATTTTATGCAACTCTCCTCAGCTTCGCATACCCATTTGTCCGATTGTAGATATCCTCAATGATCTCCGGATCAATGGTCAATTTGGAGTCATTCTCAAACTCCTTATATACGGTCTGCACTTGTTCCAGTGTGAAATTTGGGTTTTTAAATGGATCCCTAACGTTGAATGGAGACGTAGTTATTCTGTCTGAACTCAGATGTAAAATACTAAAGGTGCCGATGGCTACCGAAGACAAAAGAGCATAGTAATCCTTTGCGTTTTTAATCGCACGAATTGTTCCAAGGAATGAGGATTTAATGTCATCATGTGCCCTAAACAATTCATCGAATTCGTCAATAAAGAGAACAACTTGTTTATCATTCCATTGTTCTTTCCGAAACTTTAGCTTAAAATCATCAGCAGATTTGACTTCATCTAATTTAAAGTGTCGTGGAGCGTTAATATGTAGTTCAACGCCTAATGCCGACCAGAATGTGTCTGTTTTCATGTTTATACTTTCAAAAGATACACTGTTCCGAAAAAAATAAAATAAATAAATAAAAGAAACAGTTATACTGAATGCAATTTACTAAATAGTACCTACTAAATGCAAACAATGCCTTGGCTTTTCAGATTTTCCATAGCTTGAAACACCCGTGTAGATTTTCCGGAGGCTCTTGCACCATATAAGGCCACAAATTCTCCTCTTAGAATCATATCAAGAAGCGGAACATTCGTCTCCTCTAGATCAACAAAATATACATCATTACGCACTTTATTCCGAATAGCACTATTAACCGTCCATAATCTTTTATCTTTAGGCACGTTGTAATGCCGTTTACGACCTTCATATCCCAAGTCGTAATACTGATATTTATGTAATTCTTCTAATTGTTTTCTCAAAAGTTCATTTTCCTGGTTTAAATCATTCCAAGACTTTAGAGTTCTTGAAAGTGGCAAATAAGGTTTTGGTAATTGAAGGCATTGAACTCTATGAGCAGCGAAGTAGGTTGGAAAAACGGTCCTACGAAGACCTGAGTAATTTTTGAGGACATTACGTGATAAAAAAATTCTCGTCTTTTTAGTCTTTTTATTGTGCAAATCACGCGATTCAGAAGATCTGCAGGTCTATTTCTCCGGATCGCAACATAGTGTTCCAAATTTGTTGAAAAATCAAATCGAAAATTTAAACAAACTAATCGATTTGTTATCAACTAGTTGCCAACCAACTAGAAATTGACAGGGCATAGGATAGATTTTCCGTTCACAGAAAAAAATAATATACGTGGATGATTTTTTTTTTAGTACTAAAATTATTTTTTGAAGTACTTAACGACTTAGTCGCCGAGAAAAAAAAAATCAACGGAGAGAAGAAACTTCGCAATCAATAAACTAAACTTTACGAAATACACTTTAAAAGTTGATCTACATTTTACTATGACATATTTGGACAGGTGACATGTTTAAACGTGTGTAATGGAAATCAGCCCGATTTTCAGATTTCTTTCAATTGCAATCAACATTATATCGCTATGTCGACAAACATTAACTTGGGTCTAACTAGGATTTATTCTCTTCTTGATTTACTTGATAAACCTCATCAAAGACTCTCTGTAATTCACATAGCTGGTACGAATGGTAAAGGGTCTGTTTCTGCATATATAGACCAAATAATTATAAAATCAGGATTTAAAACCGCAAGGTTTAATTCTCCCCACCTAATTGAACCTCATGACTCTATAAGGATAAATGGTCAACCGATTCAAAAAGATGATTATAATAAAACCTATAATCTTATTAATTCTATTAATTCCAATAACAATATCGGTGCAAGTTCCTTTGAATTATTAACTGCTACAGCAATTTGGTGGTTTGACTTTCAAAAAGTTGATTTGGCTATCATCGAAGTTGGACTTGGTGGAAGATTAGACGCTACAAACGTTTTTGAATCTCCTAATATTTGCATTATTACCTCTATAGGAATGGACCACATGAATTTTTTGGGAATCAATATCAAAGGAAAAAGCTGATATTATGAAAACTGATTGTAAAGTTGTGATCGCTCCACAAATTGAACAAGCGGCTGAGAATATATTAAAGAAATGTTCTGAGGATATTGGATATTCACATGTAATCTTTGTTAACCTGCGACATGGAAATCAGAAATGGTCGGATTAGCATCAATGGATTTATTGGATAAACCACATTTTGAATTTCTTCTTCCACTTAAAGGTGATTTTCAACTTGAAAATGCTGCCACAGCAGTTTTGGCAATTGATCTTTTGAGACAGACTGAACTTAAATTTTCTATAATAACAAATGATCATATTAAGGATGGAATAGCTTGTGCACAATGGCCAGGAAGGTTACAATGGGTTGATGTTTCTAAAATCATAAAACATCTCAAGTATTGGTTGATGGTGCACATAATCCATCTGCAGCCAAAGCACTTAGAAATTATGTTGATAAGCAATTACAATTACAAAATAAGGAAATTACAAAGACTTGTAATGTTTGTTGGATTTTTGCTGCCACAAAAGGAAAAGATATTTCGAAAATACTTGAGTTATTAATGAGAAATGGTGATTCATTGTTTGCAGTGAGTTTTACGAATGTTGAGGGGATGCCTTGGGTTAAATGTTGTGATCCACAAGTTATTTTAGAATATGCAAATTCGTTAGAATCAAAGATTAATTCAAAAGTTGTAGAAAATTTAGGTGAAGCGCTGCGTCAGACATTTGCAAGTTACGATGAACAAAGTCGAATTGTGGTTTTATGTGGAAGTTTGTACTTGATATCTGATTTATTTAGAATGCTTCAATGATTTAAATATTTAAAATATAAATAAAAGATTGCAAGCACGTTTAATCATTAAATCTATAATATAAGGAATGTGCACTAGGCTGGGCACAGTGTTGTTCACCTTTATACTGTAAGTCGAGTAATTTGAGTTGGACTTATACGTTTCAATTGTTTAACACTGGCTGGATAGTATGTAAGTCGATGATATGTAGAGAATTTGATCGAACAAAATTTTTCGATTAATCATTGTTCATGTTTATTTTGAACAGAGTAGCATTCTTGATTAAACCTAACGATTATTATATTCAATTTTTGGTGTAATTGATCGTATGTAATAATTATATCCTGGTTAGTTGGGCATAAGCGGAAATTTAATTTCTGTTTATACACATAGTACCCAGGGTATAACTGATTTGTACCCTGCGATCTTTAATATAGTGACCAAGGTATAATTACAAAACATTTAACAATAAGATAAATTAATCTATGATGTGATGATCATTATTGTATTTTACAAGTAAAACTGTAAACCAAATATATTCTTAAGCAATTTTTTTTTCAAAAACTTGCTAAATTATCATGTTTAATTTTAACTTACATTAACTGAAGAAAGGGATTGTCTAATTCATAAAATATTATGAGTATAGTATAAATATCGCAGTTAGCAATCTAGAGTGATGTCTCTCATTGGAACCGCTGGAAATTTAGAAAAATCTGGTCCAGCTTTTAGTAATATATAACACAAAGTAAAATAATAATGTTTATACAGTATATTGGGACGACAGCTACTTCTACAAGGAAATCATACCTTTTTATATTTGTGGTGATTTTTTTTACACAATTAAATTTCATATCTGTGACATTGTGAAGCGTTTTATACACTTATGGTGGAAGGTTAAACAATTCAGGAACGTTCAGACCTTAAAGAATTTTAATAATTTTAAGGACATTCAACTTATTACAACCAATTCGATAACAAGACTTGTCAACGTTCCAATATTTCATAAACCAAATATTTTTCTGGCCCAATAACAATATTTGTAGTCTAAAACTAGTATCAGGTATGGGATTTTGCGAAACTTTAATGAAAAAGTTAGAATATTTTCATGTAATAAAAGTTTACGACTTCGGTTAGCAAGTAAACTTTCAAAGCACTGCAAGATTAATCCATTTATTAAGTTGAATTCGAATCCTTTAATCATTGACAAAGATTCTATATCGATGTACAATATATGTTACTTTGCGCAGCCAAACTATTTTAACCAGACCATTTACTAGCGACTTGATCAATGAAGCCATAACTGATTTGATCAATTCTGCACGTGTAAATAATTTAAATGTGAACGCGATATGAGAAAAAAGTATTGCAGTAAAATAATAAATTATACAAAAATAATTAGAATAAATGAAATATATAAAATAGATTAAACCTGAATAATAAAACAATACCTAATTTAAAAAAAAATTATAATAGTGGCTTAAAATACTATATATAACTTATTATATACTGTATATACTGTAACATAACATAAAAAATTTTACATAATATCCATAAAAAAAACTTATAATTTAACTAAATGTATTGATACCCAGGTTTTAACATTTTTTAAAGATCTACAATTATTGATAATAAAAAACCCATTAAACTATATACGGTATAATTTATATTTACAATTTTATAAACAATATTACAACTTACTATTGCTATATTAACTCTCTGTAGTGAAGAGTCAATATTGTAAAATTCTTTTTTTTCATTGTCTAAGCAAGTGTTAATAATTATTTCTTTAAATAAACTATAAAAAAAAAGATGCTTATTATAAAATAAACTCATACTTCACTAGCAATTTCGCATGCAAGTATATAATTAATTAAAAATATACAAACTTTTTAATGATACTACAGTATTAATTAGAGGTATTATTTAATGGTTAATCCTTTTAAGCCTTTATTCTAAAATGAACAGAAATAAATTTCATACTCACACTAGTAATTAACACAGTAGTAAATAATTAGATTATATTATTTAATGATTAATCCTCCTAATACACTTTTCTAAAATAAACAGAAATAAACTTTATACTTACACTTGTAATTTAACACGAGTAAATAATTAGATGTAATAATCCTCTTAACATGTTTTTTAAAATAAACAGAAATAATTTTATACTTACAGACATAACTTAATACAGGAGTAAATAATTGGTGGTTAATCCTCTTAGAACACTTTTCTAAAATGAACACAAATAAACTTCATACTCACACTGGTAATTTAATTTAACACAAGTGTAAATATTTGAAAGGGAAATTATTAGATTTGAATTAAAAAAAACTTAGTTATACTCACTAACAATTTGACATGAATAAATGATAATAATTGTACAGTATTTAATAAATCCTTCGATATACTTATTTTAAAAATAGATTTTATACTTACACTATTAAAAAATAAGAGATGTATTATTTGGTGGCTAATATGCAACTAATTTCAAAGTGAACAGAAATAACTTTATACTTACGGACTGGTAAGATAACACGAAAGTGAAATTAGTAATTATTAATAAATCCTAACACCCAAATTTGAAAAAAGCTATATACTTAAACTTTTGACTTAACACATGAATGAATAATACTGTAAATATGTTAGTTTATAAGTGGTAAATACTTGATACGTTGATGTTAAATAAATAGAAGTGAATTTCATACCCATAGAGTTTTGTTGCTTAATAACTAACTCTCAATTTAAACTGAACTTGTAGTCTGGTTAATTAAATAGATTTAATACATTACGATTACATATTTAATTGTACTCTATGTGTGTGGACAAACTCAAATGCCACGTGCAAATAGGATTGGTGCACTACAGAAGACACCAGTGGAAAATCTGGAATTTCGGAATTCTCAATACATTACAAAGAAAAAAAAAATCTAGAAATCTCAATAAGATTTATAGATTTTTTCTTTGTAATGGTAGGACCAAAGAGTACTTAAAAGGTTATATAAGATAAAAATTTGATGTTAGATTAGAACTAGAAATTTTAAATTTACTCAAATTTGGGAATTATAGTGTAATCGGTCATGTGTTCACATGATTGTTCGCCTTTGTCGCTAGCGACGCTTCTGTCCTTCTGTCACTTCTATCACTTTGCGCTTTTGTCCTCTTACTAAATTATCATGTATATATAGGGCGTCTTTCGCTCAACTATATAGGAATCTTCGCCATTTCCTTTTTTATTAAATATATAAAGACATGCAGTATTTAAATAACATATATAGTATATACGTTCCAACTATACTGCTCTAAAAGTTCTCTTTCTAAATCACCTCATTTTCTCTCATTATATAACCCATCCAACTATTACACACCATAGCGTAACTTATCATTATTACGCACACATGACTTCCTGTCTTAGTTGTCCGTTAACCCCGTTTGTGAAAGTTGTTTAACATATATTTTAGTTGTTTTAGATTATTACAAGCATGGTTATTGGGACGATGGCTACTGCTGCAATGCAATTATACCTTTTACATTTGAGCTGTTTTTTTTTTTTTTTTATATATATATTTATTCTTACATTAACATTTCATATTGTCAACTTATGATATTAATTTGCTCGTGAAGCTTTTTATACCTTATGGTGGAAAATTAAACAATTTAAGAAATTTTACAAGGCCTAAAGAATTTTTAAGGACATCCAACCAATTGAAAACAGAACTTGTCAACGTTCCAAGATTCATAAACAAATTTTTTTCTGGCTCAATAACAATCTTTTGTAGTTCTAATACTAGTATGGATCTTGCGAAACTTTAATGCAGAAGTCAATCTTTTTCGTGCAATAAAAGTTTACGACTTCGGTTAGTAAGTAGATTTCAAAGGTACTGTAAGATATATTTGACACAAAAAAAATTTTTTTTTGTATTATTCGATGATAATTAATTTTGAGTCAATTTTAATCCATTATGAAGTTGAATTCGGATCCTTTAATAAATCGACAAATATTCTATTTCGACGTACTACAATATTTTAATCATACCATTTTACCAGCGACTGATCAATGACAGCCAATTAATTTGACCAATTCTGCACGTGCAGATAATTTAAACGTAACGCGACATGAGGAAAAAAAGTAATCGAAGTAAATAAAATAATAAAACAATATAATAAATTATACAAAATAAATAGAATAAGCGAATCATACAAAATAAACAAATTGCTCATTGCAATAAAAACTGAATAATAAAATAATACCTAATTAAAAAAATTGATAACATAGCTTAAATACTACATATAACTTATATAACATATAAACATTTTACATAATAACCATGAAAAAAAAACTTATAAATAAAATAATTGAATAAGCAATTTCACAAATCAAATCAAATAGAATGTTGTACTACGTCGATCCGCAGTAATTCGGGAGTGTTAAATAATTTAAACGAGAAAAAAAAAGTAATCTACAATTATCGTTAATGATACGTAGTAAATTTATATATAACGTCGATCCGCAGTAATTCAGGTGTGTTAAATAATTTAAACGCAACGAGATATGAGAAAAGAAAAGTAATCTGCAATTATCGTTATTGATACGTAGTAATAATAATTACTTCTATAAAAATTTATACATGTTAAATATATATGCATATTTTATATTTACTACAGAAATAAATTTCATACTCACCCTGGTAGCTTAACACAGGGTAATAATTAGAATGCATTGTTTAATAGCTAATTCCCTCGACATGCTTATGCTAAAATGAACCAAAAGAAACTTCATACTCACCTAGTAATTTAACAGAGTAGATAATTAGAATGTAATATCCTTTTAAACCGCTTGAAAGAAGTCCGACGACGATTATCAACCGAAAAGGATTTTTTATTGGGTCGACAAAATATCTATTTTTATGATCGATTAAAAGGAAAAATATCACGAGATCATGAGAATAATTATACACTTGAAAAAAATTTAATTTCTGATGGTCCTGACATTTATTCTAAAATGAAAGGAAATAAATATACTTACAATTCTGCTATTTGATTTATAATTTAATACAGGAGTGTATTAATTAATGGTTAATCCTTCTAAAGCACTTATTTGTTCTAAAATGAACAGAAATAAACTTCATACTCACGATAATCTAATTAACATAAATGTAAATGATTTGAAAGTGAAGTTGCTAGATTGAATTTTTAAAAAAAATTGTATATACTCACTATATCTAACAATTTATCATGAATAAATGATAATAATTGTACTAGAATTAATAAATCTTTCGATATACTGATTTTAAAAATAGATTTTATACTTACACTATTAAAATTAAAAAATTAGAGGTGTATTATTTAGTGGCAAATATGCAATTAATTAATTAATTTCAAAGTGAACAAAAATAAATTTATACTTACGGACTGGGCAAGTTAACACATAAGTGATATTATTAATTATTAATAAATTCCAACACCCAAATTTGAAAGAAGCTATATACTTACGCTTTTTTAACTTAACACATGAATAAATAAATTAATTTATTGGTGGTAAATATTTGATACGCTGATGTTAAATAAATAGAAGTTAACTTCATACCCCATTAGAGTTGTTATTTAATAATAAAAAAGCCCGAGGAATTTCCTCCCTCTATGCGTGTGGTATAAATAACAAGCTCAATTGTCACGTGAAAATAGGATTAGTGCACTGCAGGAATTTCAATTAGATTTCTAGATTTTTATGTAGGACCAAAGAATACTAAAAAGGTTATATATGATAAAATTCTCAATAATATTTCTTTGTAATTGTTTGGCTTGTGATGCAGTAGAATCTTTAAGCATCGGAACAAGCCGAACGTAAATAATTTATAACTCATCATAACGTTTCGGTTTTAAATTACGGATGTTGTAAAATGTAAATATACGTATTGTTGCAACATGTCAATATAGCTATACAAGTCGAAAATTTATTATGTACCGTAACATTTTCATATGCCGTAACTTATAAGAGGGGCATTTATTATTAAATAGATTATGCACTAGTAACCATATTAAATAGATTATGCACTAGTAACCATCATATTTGCTATTTACAATATATCTAAAGTAATTCGGTGAGAGTTAAATTGTTTAGTTGTTCGAAGAATTTTTAATATGTATTGTCCGAAGAACTTTAGCGAAGAGCATTGTTGGGTGTGAATATTTAATTTGACTTGGTATATGAAGAATTTGTCTTGATCACACACAAACATTATTTGCAAGAATTTTTTTATTTTTGGTTGTCTAGTTACGTCTCCAAATATTTCCCAATGTTAATATATTTCCAAATTGGATCCGGTTTATATCCACCACGACGCTTTTTTTAGGTAAAGTTGAAGTGAAAGCCTCCTTTTCAGACTGATTATTATAAATAACTATCATTGCTTTGAATCGATGTATCATTTTGATGGTTGTTGAGAAATATTACTAATACTATTGGATTGTGATATATTATAAAAAGGGTTTCGCTAACAAAAAAATTTTAATAAACCGTATTTTATTATTTTTATGACGTAGTTATTACATATAAATTATAGCTTAAATTGAAATTACGCTTTAATTAATAATAATATCGCTAACTATAGTTACGGAATTAATTATTATTGCGGTACAATGGGATCATACGTTTTTTGTTGAGTATATACCTTTTGGGTACGGTACAGTACAAAGTATCCGGTAGGGTACGGTACAGAAAAGTGACCGTACCCAGAT
>CAJVPY010005181.1:0-11740 GCA_910591965.1 Dentiscutata erythropus
AATAAACTAATTAATCAAAACATAGTTAGGGTCATTAAGTTCGGATTTTTTAAAGGGTTATTTCATATATAAATTTACATATGAATTTGTACTAATTTAGGCACATTTTTCTACACAACTAACAGACAAAATGTACCATGTTTTTTTTTTTAAACTGTAGCTCTAGACTAGCTCTACACTGTAATAGAACCGGTTTTTTTTAATAATCTATGTTAATTATTAATAAAAATTAATCCAAAATTTTATTAAAAGTTATTAAAAAAACCGGTTCTATTACAGTGTAGAGCTAGTCTAGAACTACAGTTTTAAAAAAACACATGCAGTTTTGTTTGTTGGTTGTGTAGAAAAATGTACCTAAATTTGTACAAATTCATATGTGAAATAACCCTTTAAAAAATCCGAAATTAATGATCATATATGACCCTAAGTTTTGATCAATTAGTTTATTGAACACCCTAGCGAAACGTCTTTATTATATACTTTCTTTTACTTAGGACACATTACACATCTTATCCGTGGCATATCAATTATACAACTATAATGATTATACTAATTATACTATTGATATCACTGATTCCCTTCATCTCGCTAATATCCATTAAGCAGGGAGATCCCCAAAATTCCGGGTCGGAAGCTTCGGAACTCTGGTCAGAAGGGCCGGAGTTGATCGATTTTGCCCCAAGATCACTAAGAACTTTACTAATGAAACAATAGTCGTTCATTGAGTGAAAAGTGCCCAGCTGATAATTTTACTATAGCCTATAGCTCCTACTAACCCTAACCTAGCACTAACCCCGACCCAAACCACGACGCATTCCGGCCATTACGACCCGGAAATTTGGGGTCCCCCTGTAGAAAATGCGTAAATGCGTACAACGGTATACTGCCGGAAAACCTATTTATGGTAAGTGATCGCCGTAACCGTTAATTCGACGCTCGCCCAACTGATGACCACCACGTGTTTCAAGGCTCACTATTCATTAAAATTTAATTATAAAACCATTTTGGACATTCTAATAAAAAATACTCCTAAAATAATTTTAACATAAACTATACTTCTTTCTCATCCTAAAGCTAGCCTTTACCTAACCGGGTTTAATTTTTAGTCTTTGTTACACGGATTGTTGTAAATCTATAAATTAATATACTCATGTATATATATACACACAAAGTGTATTTATTAATAAAATTATTTAAATAAAAAATTTATTATTAAAAATTATGATTTATTGCTAGTGGTTATATATTGGTACTCCTTGATTGATCAACTGTAAGGTAAAGGTTGGTTTAAGAACTATATTACATCAAATTTTAAATTGGGTTGATTTATCACGTATAATGATGTCATATAATAATTAGAAGAATACTAGTGCTAGAAATAGATAAAGTAAAGTTACTAATGGGCTTAACATTTCCAATTTTTGTAAAGAAGTGCAATATGCATATAGCAACGCATCAACATATTAATGAACGTTACGCAATGTAATACATATTTTCAATAAATTAATGTTTCCGTAGGTGACACACTTCTTTCATTATTCAAAATGTCAATTTACAATAAACTCTTTGTAAGGCAGCCAGAAAAGATCGTTAAAAAAATGTGTAATCTGTATAAAGAAGAAAGGTTGAAAGGAAAAAATTCTCGTTTAATTCTTGATACATTAGAACAATTTTTAATAAAAAAGAAACAAAAACCTGATAATATTATTAAATTTTGTTTAGAAGATCAAATAAATCCTACGGTTCAAATCGTTCTTGCAAGTTGTTACTGTTATGGTAAATGGGTTGAAAAGGATGAGAGTAAAGCATTTATTTATTATCAAAAATCGGCAAAGATGAGTGACACTAATGGAACATGTAGCGTTGGATACTGTTATGAAAAAGGAATCGGGGTTGAAAAGGATGAACGCAAGGCATTTAGTTATTATCAAAAATCTGCCGATATGGGTGATGTTAATGGAACATTTAATGTTGGATATTGTTATCGAAATGGGATCGGAGTTGAAAAGGATGAACGTAAGGCATTTATGTATTATCAAAAATCTGCAGAGATGGGGCACGCTAAAGGAACATTTCAGGTTGGAAATTTTTATGAAGAAGGAATCGGTGTTGAAAAGGATGAATCTAAGGCATTTATTCATTATCAAAAATCTGCAGAGATGGGAGATGCTAGCGGAATATATAATGTTGGATATTGTTATAGGAATGGAATTGGAGTTGAAAAGGATGAGCGTAAAGCATTCGTTTATTATCAAAAATCAGCAGAGATGGGGGACGTTAAAGTAACATTCCTAGTTGGATATTATTATCAAAATGGAATTGGAACTGAAAAGGATGAACGTAAGGCGTTCATTTATTATCAAAAATCTGCAGAGATGGGAGATGTTAATGGAACATTTAATGTTGGACATTGCTATCATCATGGAATTGGAGTTGAAAAGGACGAACCTAAGGCATTCATTTATTATCAAAAATCAGCAGAGATGGAGCACGCTAACGGGACATTTCAAGTTGGACACTGTTATGAAAAGGGAATCGGAGTTGAAAAGGATGAAGATAAGGCATTCATTTATTATCAAAAATCAGCAGAGATGGGTGATGAAAATGGAACATTTCAGATTGGGTATTGTTATGACGAAGGAATTGGAGTTGAAAAGAATGAACATAAAGCATTCATTTATTATCAAAAATCTGCAGAGATGGGTGACGTTAATGGAATATTCCAAGTTGGAAATTGTTATCAGAATGGAATTGGAGTCGAAAAGGATGAACATAAGGCATTTATTTATTATCAAAAATCTGCAGAGATGGGTGACGCTGATGGAATATTTGCTCTTGGTCATTGTTATAATGAAGGAATTGGAGTTGAAAAGGACGAACGTAAAGCATTCACTTATTATCAAAAATCTGCAGAGATAGGAAACGCTGATGGAACACTTCAGGTTGGGATTTGTTATCAAAAGGGGATTGGTGTTGAAAAGAATGAACATAAGGCATTCATTTATTGTCAAAAATCTGCAGACATGGGGAATGTCATGGGAATACTTGCACTTAGTGAATGTTATAGAAATGGAATTGGAGTTGAAAAGGATGAGCGTAAGTCATTCATCTATTATCAAAAATCTGCAGAGTTGGGCAACGCTGATGGAGCATATGGTGTTGGATATTATTATCGAAATGGAGTTGAAGTTGAAAAGGATGAACATAAGGCATCTATTTAGAATAAAAAGTTATTTTTAAGAAACTTTCTAATTAACACTAGCACGATAATTCGTATATCAATGCAATGCAAAATTTAAAGAAAAAAATTAAATCTTATTAATGTTATAGAATAGACTAGAATTAGGTTGGGTTAGAAAGTAGTTTATACTAAATTTCACGTAGATTTTTTTTTTTTTGTTACAGCCTAAAGAGTGGTTTCATAAGCAAAATTTTGAGTTATTATATGTACCTGTGTTTCACACACTAGTGTACATATAGAGATTTCCTATTTTTAATCTATACTCGCAAAAGAGAGGTTTCTCCGAACAATTTAAATATAATGAGTATTGTAATTTATATTTTAGTTATACAGTAATTTTTTTCTTAGCAGAATTGTCTTGGAACATTGTATATATATTCTGCCTAAACCTTCCAATTTTCAAAGCTTCTTAATTTCCTTTGGTTACAACTTTGATATGTAGTTCTTGAATAAATTTGAAACGAGTTTTTGAAAATAACCGTCGTAAATTTACTTTAAAAATTACGGCTAACATCATTTATAACAAGCCGATTGTTTTAGAGAAAAACTTTCCAATCGCCCATAAAACTTACTACAGTCAACCCTCTCTAAATGCAATTCGCAAGAACCAGCTTGTGTTTAGAGAAAAATTACATTATGAGTGTCGGATATATATTTGGGCCAGAGTTAAAACTTGAATTTAAAGAGGTATTACATTTAAGCGGTTGCATTTAGAGAGTCTGACTGTATAATGAAATGATATAAAATTAAGATTTATAAGAGCATTAATTCTACGGATACATATGGTCTACGAAAACATGTACATATCTGATACGAGTATCCATATCGCATATTCCAGCCGACACTAGTTCCGAATCTTTTTATAGATTAATTAGTAGTACATTTGATTAGAGGTTTCATTTTCCTCCGAATATACTTGGTTTTTACACATCTTTCTCTTTTAGTATTAATTATATTCTAACAATTTGAATTCGGATTAAATAACAGTAAATTAAGAAACCCTGAAAAACAATAATTGAATACGGTGTGCAGTGTTACCGAGTATTGTGTACCATACTGCATATTTCTAATAATAGATTTCTAATTATGTGTGTCTTTACCGACCAAACATTCGAGTTATAACTTATTGCATTAATGATAGGCGCTATCATGGACAAATTAAGCCATAAGCTTACCTGTTGTTTGCTTCAACGTCTTAATATTAATTAAACTTCTGCTTTCGTTAACTATGGTAAATACTTATTTCCTTGATAATCTCTGACTTAAATTAGTAGGAATTGAGTATCGAGTAATCATAGCTATAGAATAGGCTTTAAAAATATGTTTCTACATATTCACCCAACAGAACTCTTAAATCTTAAGGTATTATTACTAATTATTACAATATTGCATTATTGAGGAACAAACCATTAACCAATTAGTGATTGCAAATATGGTCATGAAGCTTTGAAAGGTATACATAATATTAACCACCAGTGTTGTAGATTTTACAAGCGTCTAAATTTCTAAATTTATTTAAATGAAAATCTAGATTATCAAATTTATATAAATACAGAAATATTCCAAATATATATAGTAATTATAAAAGAAAAATATTTTCAAATTATTGCAACCTATTTTTAGGTATGCCACGAAAATAGATATTTTAAATAGGCTTGCAGAAACGCGACTGCTAAAAAAAAAAGTTTTTGAAGACTTTTCTAATAATTATTTTACTTGATTTATTTAATAACTTCATATATTATGAAATTCTATATAGCATTCTTTGCGTTCGTGTTTTCTTCTATCGTAATTGTTCAATCATATGCGATCCTACGAGAAGATCCTGTTTCTGATGGATGCATAAGAATTCATAATAAATTTGTTTCAAAAAAGTCAAATAAATTTAGTTATGAAGATGTTAAAGATTGTTACGAAAGAATTCCGTTCGATGACCTAATTGCTTCTAAGGTATTTGCAGTAGATGCATATATGCGCATAAAAAACATTGTAATGCATTTAAAATCGCAATACTTTATAGATGCATATATGCGCATTTAAAATACAAAGCTGCAAAACTTTCGTATTTCTGATCAATTGATATGCTAATTTGCAGACCATCGAAACATTAACCAGGTTACTCGATGGGTTTTATCCATTTTTGGATAAAGCAAAAGAACCACCACAATCCGGATTTAGCTTTAAGTCAAAGGATATATTAGCTGAATTGAAACTTTTGCAGAAAAAATCTTTTCAAAATTTATACGACTTTATAGTAATTTATAATTCAATTTACATTTAACTACTTTATTTTTGCTTGATTAATAATCTTGTTTTATTTTTTTAATAGATTAATGTTAAATATTTCTTTTATGATATGAAAGAACCACATACATTATTTATAACAGATTGCTTTTCTACATTTGCTTTTATTACAAATATTACGTTATATTCAATTGTTAAAGACGATGGTGAACAGGTAATTAGTGACTATAATTTATTTAAATTTCTCTTTGTAATGAATATATAATTCTTTTTTTTTTTTGAATATATATATATATACGTATATTAGATAATAAAAGTCTTTGATGATACCATTGATCCATCTAATATTGATTGCGAAGTAACTCATATAAATGGTCATCAAGCATTTGAAGTGATTTATAAATTTGCCCAAGATTCAGTTTATTTATCAAGAGATATTGGAGTACGATTTAATACAGCCCTTGATCATAAACATTCAGGATATTCTTTTTCTGTACGAGCTGAATTACCAGAGACACCAAATATCGTTTATACACTTAAATGTTATAAACATACTAGGAGCTTTAATGTTACAAGAAATTGGGTTGCATTTAGTACTCCTTCACTTTTAAAAAGGTTCAATAATTCAAGAACTTATTTTACAAATATTTGTAATGCTACGGAAGAAAATAAACCAACATCTTATAGTAGCGGGCTTCAAGATATTAAAATATCATCCAATAGTATTCATCGTATAATGACAATACAACCTGAGGGATTAACTATTATAAAAATTATTGAAGATTTTATGGAATTTTATAAAATAAAAGACTTTGGAGTTGTTCGAATCCTTACAATGCAATATCCTGAAATGTATGATGAAAATGATAATTTTAATTCCGCATTTTTCACAAATATAATTCAAGGATTTAAAGATTTAACAAATACAGGTGTTAAAAAGGTAAGTAATAATTTTGCATATTTATTCATTTCCTTTCATTTGTACATTTATTTTTATTTATTTATATTCTTTAATATTTATTTATAACCGTTATTAAAGGTTGTTCTTGACTTAACGGACAATCTAGGTGGATACGATTTAATTAGTGCTTTTATCAGTTTACTTTTATTCTCTAACACATATCCTTCTTTTGAATTTGATTTTCGAATTACTGAGCCAATGAAACTCGCAATCACTGAACAATTTAAACTTGCAATACCAGAAAATGTTTTTGATATGGCTGATTATGCTGATGCAAAAACTTATATTAATTTTACAAGCGCAAATGATCTTTTTGGAAATAATAGTTTTACCCGAGGCAATATTACAGAGCATTATTCAAAAAAATTCGTTATTTCTAATGCATATGTAGAATTTTTGAAGGAATTTATTCAAAATTTTACAACTCCGCTTCCTTGGAAACCTGAAGATTATATTATTTTAACAAATGGCTTATGTGGATCTGCATGTGCAATGATCGTAGAACATGCTGTTGAACTTAATAATGTATCTACAATATCAATTGGTGGAATTGCAAGTATTCCTTTATTATCGTGTACCTCATTTCCTGGTGGATTTGTTACTGATTCAGATGAGATATTGGATTCCCTAAATATATTAGGGATACAAAATAATACTTTGATGCCTAAGAATTTTCCTTTAACAGGAATAAGACTTACTCTTCTTTATACTGAAACTTATAGTAATAGAAAACCTGTTAAGTTATTAGAGTACGAATTTAGACCAGCTGACTTTAGATTATTTTATGATGAAAAAAATATTAAAAACATTTCTATTTTATGGTCACAAGCTGCGGCCTTCATTGGAAAAAAAAAGTAAAAAAATTGCATACATAATTTAAATGTTTGTATAGATCTAGATTAATATATATATATAATACGAGAAGCAAAGATTACAAATTTAAATATAATATCACTTGTAAAAAATTCTCATTGCAAATAACTAAATATAATTATAGCGCTTTGCAAAAAAGATATAACCCCACGATATTTGTGAAGATGAAAGAGGAAAATTTCCGAGATTCTAAATTGTCTATTAATTCATATTTTCGATCAGTTATATTTATATTTATTTGAAATCGATAAGATTCTTAAAATCTACAGAATCGACATTATGATCTCATCTTTTTGCGCGATAAATAAGTTAAATCTTAAATTAAAAAAAGAATAATAACTTAATTAATTCGGATGTTCTATAAAATAGGTGGGCAAACTCCGCTAAATATCTATTGATAATTACTAATCATTAGCGGAGTTTATTTTTTATATTGCCCACCTATTCTATAGAACATCCATTAATTCAATTGGATCTCAAGTATATGCACATTTTACTTCAATAGGCTACTTATTTTACCATAACCCTTTTCATTATTTTTCAGTTCTCTTGCATAAGATCGTATGCAACAATATAAATATGGCTAAATTCAAAAATTGTATTTAAAAAATCAATCAGTAATAAGAAACATTATTTGTGAGATTGAAACATTTCACAAATTTTCAAAATGCTACTAACGCTTGGAAAGGTGCCAAAGATTAATGGAATCGTCCATAGAGGCATGTTGAACTCTGTGTACGTGTTTTCATACATTTGTACCAGAAAACGTTCTACATAAATTCCTAGATCATAATAGTTGTACCAATTTTCTCGACATTTTATACCCGCATATTCATAGACACTTATGAATGCCACATTTGACATTATAAAATAAAATATTTCAAAGATAAAAATCTTGACAAGTATTCGTACTGTCATGGATGACGACTTGCAAATGATCATAAAGATGCCAGGCCATAAAGCAATTGAAACCAATATCGTACTTATACCAATCCATCTAAGAACATCATCATATTGTATAACAACAGTAATGTATTCTATTATATCGAATGCAAAGTTGATGTGAGAAGTAAAATACAGTAACATGATCATAATATTCATTACTTAATTACCGTTATAATACTCAAGTTTTGAAATAGAAAAAGAGTATTTTGAAAATGTCATTATACATCCACTAAATAACATACATACAATCATCCATACTATAGAAATAAAAGATCCGCATCGAGGTGTGAAAATTCCCCTTTTACAAATAACAACCATTACCGTTATAGATATATTTTAATAAATTTTCATCATCAGATAAATGAAATCTTGAATACATACATAAATCGTTTAATGTTCTGTCCTTTATTAACATTATTAGCCTTCTTAGGATATTTTTTTCTCTTATAAAATATCAATATACCCACTAAGATAGAAATAGCAGTAAATGCTACTGCTGCTATTCCTATAGCATCAAATCTATCAGGTAAATTAATATCTATCGGAAAAGTCGGAAAAGTCGGGAAAGTTCTATTACTAGATTCAGTAGGCATCATTACAGAAACAGTCGGGTTGAAAGTTGTTGTCAGTGTTGATGTTACTTTTGAAGTTTCTTTTGATGTTACTTTTGACGTTACTTTTGATGCTGAGGGTATAGAAGTACTTATATCTACAAACATTTTTAAAAGAGTTGCTATTGTATCTTGTAAAAATTAATAATTTGAGTAGAAAAAAAATCAGATAACTCCGATAATATCTTGCATTAAATACCACCAATAACATCAATGACGTATAAATCTATAATATCTTTATGCACTGTGGTCAATCACAGATTCAATTCATCTATTCTATTTCATATGAGGACTATATGAGTTAATTAAGACAAATCTAATACTTTATGATTAATAAACGATAAATGTTAAGCTACACTTATATTAATAGTTTACAAAAAGCCAAATATATTTACAATAGCATGTTGATTTATCTTTTTATGGCATTTATATATACCGTAATTAGAATAATTCAAGGCTTATTAGCAAATATGATTACCCACATGATCATATGTAAC
This sequence comes from Dentiscutata erythropus, assembly GCA_910591965.1. Classification (NCBI taxonomy): domain Eukaryota; kingdom Fungi; phylum Glomeromycota; class Glomeromycetes; order Diversisporales; family Gigasporaceae; genus Dentiscutata; species Dentiscutata erythropus. Next base: position 9,373 of record CAJVPY010005181.1, read on the forward strand.
CTAAATTAGGTGTTTTATGGTAAGTAGGAAACGGATAATTTTGACGCCGGCTGATATCTAGCTCTATTACTATAACTTTCAGGCATTTACCGTGGTCTAGACATATTAATATCATATGAAAGAAATAAAACGGATCTTGCACTGTTAGATCTTGGAACGCTACATTAACATTTAACTATCTATTCACATTAGTTAATTAATGTTGAGTATGAGCGTATTATACATGGGAGAGATATATGACTATAAATTCTACATATTTACTGCGTAAAGCACTAAACGTCTATTTATTAAAATTTTATCATCTTGACGTTGGCAAGCTTTCGACGAATCAATTTAACCAGTAATTATCACACTATATTATACCATCTTACAACCTTCTTTACAACGGCCATTGAATAAGCGCAATCTTAAAAAATTTTTTTCTAAATACTTCATTTTTCGTTATTTACAGTGGTGCCACGGGTTAAAGTTTAAACCTGTGGCCTTGATGTAACTTGGTGGTACTAAAAGCCCAAATTATCCGAGTCACAAGTATATTGTGAGGCTCTTAGGTGGCGGGTGAAGGCTTAGAGATTACAGATCAATCCGGCAGATGAAGGCTTAGAGATACAAATCAATCCCGGTGGTTAATTACTCCCATCATATGATAAACAGCACATTCATAGTGAGAAATATTTGGAGCAACGATTGTTAGCAATATTTGGTGGCTATCTGATGCGGTTGTTAACAACCCGAAGATTGATTGCTGAGAAGATAAGCCTGGGATTAAAGATAGCGCAGTGTCTCTTGGCGAAGTAAAAGGTATTTAACGTCTGGGTTTCCGCCTTAGTAAAGATTCCTTAGACTATGCGTCCTAGACTACACGTCCTTAGACTATAAGTCTCCCCTTATGATTTAGAACCTACGATGTCTTAATTATATAGTTTATAATAAGAATCGGATTCCCACTTGTGTTTTATTTGAGTTTCATGTATTAGTTATTAGTTTAGTTTATTCCTTTTATAGTTGTATTAAATATTTCTTTATTATTGTCGTATTGCATATTTTATTTTATTGTATATAATAAACCCCTCCTGATAATTAAGTTTGACCTGTTAATTGATAACCCCGACTCAGCTTAAGCGTTCGTGACATCATATCACGTGCGCAAGTGTTATAAATCCCGAATCAAGTTAACCATCGGAGTTAAATTTGATTAACATCCGCAATTGCTCTCACAACCGATGGTAACAGTAGTTTCACCGGTTCATACGAAAATGGTAGTTTTAACTAATAATAAAGTTTTTCTACCAAACCATCAGTTATAAAAGAAGTTGACCCCAAAAAATTAACAAGGTCATATAAAGCTAATTTTTAATTTACATTACATCATATCCAAGGTTAGTAATATATTTGTTGGCACAGTAAATCTATTTGTAACTGTCACAAAGTTGATGCATGATTAAAATTTCAAAATTTTCAAAACTAAATAAACAAAATTATAAATATGATACTTAATTTGATACCTGACAAAGTAATTCCTTGAGAGTTTTACCATATAATACTATAATTCTAACCATTAATCTTAAATGAATTCCAATTATTGTCACCGTCGGTTATAGGCTTATTTTATCTATTATTATTACAGCCGTCCTCCTCTACAGCCACCTCCTATATAATCACATCCTCTTTTATAAGCACCATTTTTTGAAAAATTATTGGCAATATATTATTAAAAGGATCCGCCTTACTTCATTTCACTGACAGCGACATCACACCAAGTGACAATTTACTAAAATATACCTGCAACTAATAAAACGCTAATCCTAACCCTATGTGATGTCAGTTAAGTGAACTTTCGGTGAAATGATTGTCGGTGAAGTGAGCAGCACCGTATTAAAAACTCTATATAGTCACATTACTATTAAAATTTTATGATCACTTCTTTTCTATGTAAAACAAACAGCGCCATAATACGTTGAATAAGTGCAAAAAAAAAAAATAAAGATACTGTTGAACCTCTCAAAACCGATACGCATTGTAGACAGATTTACTGTTGAACCTCCCAAAACTGATCCTAACAAATTTGATAAAAAATTAATCTACCAAGTCCGTTTCCGTTATATAAATCCTATAGTTTATAATATTTTCAAATCTGATGATAACCTCTAATAGTGATACTAAATCTGTCTACCATGCTAGGGCTGTGAATTGATTCTATAATAATCGTTTTAATCGTTAATCAAATTAGAATCGATTCTCATTTCTGTATAATCGTTTTAATTGTTTTTACAAATGATCAAATATTTTGAAATCGATTCTAAATATATAATCGTTTTATATTAAACATTTAAATGTCTAAATTTTCAATAAATATAATAAATATTCT
>CAJVPY010005182.1:0-11740 GCA_910591965.1 Dentiscutata erythropus
ATAAACGACTCTTTGACTATAAACTGTTTAGATATTCTCCCTCTAGGGTAATTCCTACAGGCAAGGTTTATCTCTCTTGTGTTAATAAGTTATTCTTGTTATTGTATTTCCCCACGAACTGCCTTAGAGAAGGGTATAGATTCTTAAAGAGAAAAGAAGCTATACTTACCTCTTGGACACCGCATATATCTACAAAAGGATTTCCTGTGCCGTGTCGTCATTATAGAGTAAATTAAGAAGGCTACTACTCTGTAACAATATTTTTAATATTTGACAGTTATGTCTCAACTTTATTAGACTTTGTACTACTTATTTAGATTAGTAAAATTTTACATAAGCAGATTTAAAAGATAAGTAATAAACTCTTAATCTGTTAGCAAATAGCATATAAGAACTATCTTTAAATGACAAGCATTATACCAAAACTCTTATATTATCTAAATTACAAGTTACAACTAACCTGGTTGCTTATTAAATACCTATATTCGACCTGCTATAGCAAACTTTACCTCTTTCCGGACCCTTCTACAATTAGTATGATCTGAATCTCAATAGCTAGAATTTCTGCCTGTTATGACTACCTCCTTTTCTTTTAAACTTCTTCCACCTAGATCTGAGCAGAATAGTTTAACCTTATTTTTATATAAAGATAGAAAATATATGCCAAGTTTATGAATTTAGAAAAAAAAACTACATAATAGAAAAAAAAAAAATATAAACAGAAATTATAAAAGTATTTGATTATAAATAAACGAAGTTGAAAAAAGCAAAAAAAAGAAAAGTAGCTATGATATACTATTATAGCCTATACTAGGTATAAGGGTAAAAATTATATAATAACTACAACTAATTACTATATCTCTATTATAAAATATTCATTTTATCTTTAGAACTCATTCTGGGCACTAACACAATTTAGTTATTTTCTAAATAGAGGTGGTCTTTGCCCATACTATAGCACTATATTTGTAAATTAACAAAATATATGGTTGCTTTCTACCAAGTTTGTTCTGATTTGATGGATGTAAACAATGTTAATTTTTTAAAAAGAGTAAACCAAAAAGCCCACTTTTTTCGAAAATTATAGTAAAAAAGGCAAAAAGCAAAAAAGAGATAACAAGACTAGAGAATAACACCAAAGGATTGTAGGTTTTCTTTTGCCAGAATAGGACCTTCCACCCAAGCTTGCATAGTACTAAGTCTTTTAGTGAGTGATAAACTCCAAGCTTGTTAGCAAGTAGTATATAAAAACTATCTCTAAATGACAAGTGCTATGTCTATAGTAAGTAATAAACTCTAAGACTATTAGCAGATAGTGTATAAGAACTATCTTTAAATAACAGCTGCCACTTTATAGTCTCTTTTCCTATGTTTCATGTTAAGGCTTCTTTTGAACCAAACTACAGCATATGTTATTTTCTTCTAGTAAAATTTTTATCAGAAGTGGTGATTCAAATGATTGTCAGAAAGAGTTCTAAATATATTAGTATAATAAAATTACTTATATATTTTTTTAAAACCAAAATTTTAATAAAATATAAATTGTAAAATTTTATTTGATTAAATTTTTTTCAAATTTGAATATGTTATAAAGCTAGTTTTCTAATTTAAATAAAAGTAAAATTATTAAAATTGGATTAGTAGATAAAAAGTTATACAAAATTTAAGTTTAGAAATTTTTTTTATATAATTTATTAATAAAAACATATAATTTACTATATCAAATATAAAAATAGACTAACTATATTTAGGCTTATATAACCTATTTTAAAAAAGGATATTGCTAACTTGCCTTCTTGGTAATTTAACCACTTCTCACAATTTACCAATCATATCACAGAATCTTGTATAACAAAATAAAAAAATTTTTTTAAAAATTAGAATTAATTTAAAATTAACTGGTAGTAAAATTTACTAGTCTAAAAATTTTAATAATATAAAGCTAATATAAGGTTTTAATCTTAGTTTTTGTGAGGTTTTTAAAAATTTTAACCAATTTTTACTTAGAATATCTGATCCCTTTACTGTATTTAGTATACTTTTGAAATATAGTGCTCCAATGAATTTCACCTCTGGTGAGCATTAAAATTATTTAAAAAATTAACAATATTGCAAAATTTTATTATATGAACTAGTTATAAGCTATTAAATAAAGTTTTTAATATCTAATTTTGTATATAAATAAGCTATATATTAACTTAATATAGCTAGTATTCTAACCTTAATTTTTAAAGAATATTTATTTATATAAAAAAATTCTAAAAGAGTAGTTAAGTTTTATAATTTTAACCAGAGTTAAAATTAGTTAAATATTTTAAAAAATTATTTTTTAAATAAAATAATTTTTTTTTACAATTAAATTAGAACCTGTGAGACTAATAGTTGTTATAGCAGGTTGTATTGGGCTTCAGCTAAATGAGTTTCTATTAAAATAAAGCAATATATTATCCTAAGTTGTTATTTGTATAATAATCTTATAGTAGTTCATAAAATAAATAGAAGCAGGATTACTTAAAAAAAAAAAAAAAAACAATTAAATTAGAACTAAAATAATTTAAAAATTTTATATTTTTATAATTTTAGCAGAATACTTTAGCTAAATTAATTTTTATTACTATACTAAATTAAGTACAGAAAATTTTTAAAAAAATACAACTTTAAAACTAATTTATAGAAAATTTTTATTAATAATTATTATTTAAATTGTATACAGATATTATTCTAATATTAAAATTTATTTTGGTAAAATTTAAATAAAATTTATTAAATAGTTGGCTTAAAAAATATTTTTTTTTACCATACTAAATTTAGTACAAATATGCTATTATTATTAATATTAATATTAATAATATTAAATCAAATTTACAGTATTTTATAAACCAAACAATATAATATACAAAGAAATTGCAATAAATCTAACTAGAAAAAGTCTTTCCTAAAAATTATAAACTCTCTAAAAAAAACTTAACCAATATTTGTAAAGTACTCTATCTACATATAGGGCATCATAATGGGCTAATTTTTTTCTTTGTTCCTCAGTTAAAATTTTTAGCAAAATATCATTTGAACTTACTATCTGCAGTTGGCCTGTTGGCTATATTGTTGTTAGCTATTGAGTTGTTAGTTGAGTTGGCATAATAGTATTATTTGAAGATTGTGAAGGGGTTATAGTCAAAGAATTGCTCGACAGGTTGGAAGGTATTAGAGTAGTATTAGGAGCATGTCAGAGAAAACTTGGATCATGCTGTTAATAATCAGCTTAGCATAGCCAATATTGGCTAATATTTGGCTAATATTATTTATTAAAGGATTTGGCTTATTTATAAGACTAATGTTTAAGTTTTTTGAATGATTCTGTAATAGTATTATGTCTTTTTACTTTTTGCCTCTTTATATTTTCTATAGTATGATTTTTAAATAATAAATATCAATTCAACTTTAACTTAACTCTAAAGGCAAAAAGATATTAGCTAATACAGTTATATAGTAAAAATGCTACTATAACTTTTTTGATTCTTAGATAAGAAAAGAAATAGCCAATACTCTTTATAAAAATTCTACTATAAATTCTTCAAACATAATGTGGAATAGATTTGGTACTAAAGCAAAAAAGCAATAGCTAATACACTATATAAAAACACTATAACTTTTTAAAAACTTTTCTTTAATAAATTGGTTTTGAAATTAGCTAATACTTTTTACAAAAATTTTCTAAAAATCAATTTAATGATAAAAAAAAATAAATATAAATTAACAGATATACTTAGCTGAAAAATAATTTAACTTCTTTTTTGTTCTAATAATAAAGTTTAAGCATAAGACTACTATTCTGTTATATTATAATATTTGAACAAATATTAGCTTAATTTAATTATTAAAGGATTTTAAATTTTTGTTTTTTTAAAAAAAATATTACTATATTATATTATAAAATAGAAAATTTTATTTTATATTTTTAAAGAGGATATGTAAATATTAATCAATTTATAGCCAAGTTATAAAATTAAGAATTGAAATGCTAGCTGAATTAAACAGTTAACATATTAGAAAACTTTTAGATAGTTCTAATCTTTAATAATAAAAAGAAAAAAAATTAATCTTGTACTATATAATCTTACATATAGTAACAAAATTTTTTAATACAATTTTAAGCACATTATTGAGCGAATGATAAAAAATAACAGAAAATTTATCTATAGGAGTAATGTCACCTCATTGCTGCTATGTATTATATAGGAAATATTAAAGATATTTTGTTATTTTATTGTTTACCCAATAATTGATATTATATATTCAATATATTTAGGGTTGGTATGGACTAGTCAATGGTCAAGCTTGACCAGACCAGTTTGACCAATTTAACCAGTTGGTCAAAGTATTTAGTATTAGTCAAATTGATATATATATATATAGAGGTATAATGACTTAGTGTAGTAGTCTAGTCATTACTATTTCCAAGTAGCAGGTCTAAAGTTCAAATTCCATGGACGATGATATTTGAAAAATAGGCCTGTGTTTGGTTGACGGCTATGCTTATTAGTTGGATCTAGAACTAAATCTGTAACTTTAGTCACACTATTTAGTAATAGAAGCTTTGGTGCAATAAACCTGAGGAACTGGTATAACCAAAAACCTATTTGGAAAGTTCCAAATTGGATGCAATAGTGATCTTTAACAATACTACAAGAGGGCTAAATTCAAACCAGGATCCAAGATTGGAGAACCAAGCGATCAGGTTCTTAAGTGGGGGACACATTAGCTGAACTGCCGGGTCAATGCATTAGAAAAAAAGGGTATATGCTCTAAAAGTATAGACCAAGAGGAGGGCATCTTTCAGGCATCTAAAGCCTGAGCAGACCAACCCGTCCAAATTGTTAGCTAGAAGTAAGGAAGAGACCAATAAAGAATCTAGATAAAGAGACGTTTTCAAGTATGAGTACTAAGGTTGTTGTGAACTAATTAAGAGCAATAAGTACTGTATATTCCCAAAAATAAGCTACTCCGAAAATAAGCTACTCCCTCACTTTTGAGCCAAAAACTCGGAATACTCTCTTACCTAAAAATAAGCTACTCTCTGAATTTTTCAAAAATTTTAACAGTTGTTATATATAAAATTCAAAATTGTACTAAGTAAATCGGTAAAAGTAGCTTAATAAACGTTGTTCAGAATTTAAAAATACATCTATTCTGAAAGTTTCATACAATTTAGATAACTTTTTATTAGTACACCTTTGCATTTTAAATTTGAATTTAAAATGCAAAAGTGTACTAATAAAACTTATCCAAATTGTATGAAACTTTCAAAATAGATGTATTCTTAAATTCTAAACAACTTTTATTAAGCTACTTTTACCGATTTACTTAGTACAATTTTGACTTTTATATATAGAAACTACTTTTTCATATATAAAAACTACATTTACTTAATAAAAAATGGTCAAAAATCTCTATTACTCGAAAATAAGCTACTCCTGAAATTTTCGTATAATTTTTTGCCTAAAAATGGTAGCTTATTTTCAGAAATATACGGTAGTATTTGTTGAAAAGCTACGAGCCTCTTTGAAAAACAGAACATGAAAGTAACCTGTCTTAGGACTTATATTAGAAGAGATTAATAGAGCTTAGGAGCTAGAGATATAGGTCACTAGCAATTAGTAATAAACTAGTTAAGTAAATTAAAGGTCTTTTCTGAGTACTCCCAATACTAGATAAATTACATCAGCATAGCCTACATATTTATCCTTCAGCCAATTGTGTTTTATATAAAAAGAACAAAATAGAGAATCTTTTTAGCTACAAAGCTTATAAAGATATTTGGTTAGAAATAAAAAAACAAGCTTTAGTATTGGTATGAGCCACACTCGAAGAAGAGACAAGATTCGAGTATATCTTGAGAGATTTTAAGAATGTAGTACTTGGCAACTCACGAAAAGTACGCTTGGAAAAAAGAAAGATGCTTATGCAGAGTTTGGTCTGTCAAGGTAATTTCATGAAACTTTAAGAAATAAACGAGAGATCTAGTTCAAGTTAGCAATGCTACAAAGCACTTTGTTATGTTGTACAAAATGCTTTTATAGAATAATTTGAAGAGAAAGATGTGAAAAAATTCACAGTATGGAAAAAATATAATAGTATAAACAAGACAATTAAAAGAGAGAAAAAACCCAGAAAATTGTTCGAGGTGCCAAAAAAGAACTTACAAGCAGAAAACCCAGTATTAAAAAATATGCCAACAGAGGTTTGACTAGTAAAAAACCAATCAACAGAAAACTGTTTAAGTAAAAGAAGGAAAAAGTGTTTAAAGGAATAAAGAAAAAAAAGAAGAAAAGATTATGCTTGGAAAACTTTAAAGAAAAGATAGTTGAGGTATATAATCTGGTAAAAGAAACAATTTTTCATCTAGTTGGTGGTCAAAGTAAAATTAGTTTGTAGTAGGTTTTTTATATAAAGTAAATAGTTTTTTTAGGTAGCTGAGTACTATGCTATAAAAGGTTTTAAATGTAAGTAGTACTATATGTAAAACTAGTTGGCAAACATTAGTGCAATAAACATACTTGAGCACTTTTAATAGCCAGGTATTAGCCTAATACATAAATTAGATAGTTAATTTTATAAATTACAAATATTCTAATAAATTAGTATAAGATTATCAAAGAAAAAAAAAAGAAGTAAAAGTATGCAAATATAATGTATTTTTATATATATAACAAGTTTATTTAGAACATGAAAATAGTATTAATTAGCAAATATTTGAGAATTATAATATTTTTTATAATTTTATTAATAAAATTATAAAAAATGTTGTTGTTTTTAAATTTCTACTAAGTAAATATCTCTTTAACTTCTAATCAAAGTTGTAGATGCATGTCTTGTAATCAAAATAGTAGTTAAAATACTAAAATCAGCCTAATAAATCGCAATATATAAATATTTTGTCTCAATAGCTATTTGATTTTTCTTTATTTATATAAAGAAGAAAATATATAATTGCCATTTTGACTACAAGGTATCTCTCTACAACTTTTCTTAGAAGTTGAAAAAAGGTTTACTTAGTAAACAAATTATTTTTTAAAAAAAAACCTATCAAGCTTAAACTATTCAAACATGTTTGCAAACTTCCAAATCAAACTTCAAATCAAATCAAACTTAATTAAAAAGTTTGAAAAGTGTTTAAGTTTGGATTTGATTTGAAAATCAAATCAAACTCAAACTTGGTCTAAAGTTTGATTTGGTTTGATTTGTAGGAACCCTAGTCACAGGCTATTTTCCAATAGAGTTTAAAATTAAGTTGCAAAATAATATTTAAAAAACAATTAGTAAAATAGTAAATAATATGGGTTATAAAATATTAATTAACCTTTTTTATAGGATAATACAATATTCTATCAATTTTATTATTAATACTTGATTGGGTTATAGTCACGTGATTTTGCCAATCCATATATTGGACACTATTGGACTAAACTATGTCCAATTTATATGTCCAATGTCCATGTCCAGTCCAATGGCATAAAAACAATTGGACGTATGTCCAGGGCCAACACTGCCCACGGTAAATAATGCTATAGAGTCGCAAGAAAAAAATTTTTCAAGCATACACATATTCCGCATTTACAATAAAAAATTTAAAAAAACTCTCGTGTTTTGCACCAGGGTACTTTGCACGGGGCGAAATTTGAATCTGGCCCGGTTTGTCGATCATCACGCATGTTTATGTAACATCTACTTTGGGATCCTATTAATAAAATTCAGATCATTAATTTAGTTTAGTAGGTTTCGAGAAATCAAGTTAAAAAAATAATAAAAATCTTGATACTAAGCTATAAAAAAAAAAAATTGATCGAATTTGAATGGCTAGTTGTCAAGAAATATTCATTAAAAGCTAAAAAAATTGACTGCAGTTTTATATTTATAGGTGCTTAAACTTTGAACAAAGATTACTCGGCACCTATCTAGTCAAACTCGATTTTTTTTATTTTATTTTAATTCTATGAGCATAAGAATTAAAATAAAAAAAAATTGATCGAATTTGACTAGGTAAGTGCCAAGTAATCTTCATTCAAAATTTAGGCCCCTATAAAAAAAAAGCTGTGGCCAAACTTTTTTTTAGCTTTTAATGAATATTTCTCAACAACCAGCTATTCAAATTCTATCTAAAAATTTTCATTTAATCTATAAACCCACAGAATTAAAACAAAAAAAGTTGATCAAATTCGGATACTTAGTTGTCGAGAAATCTTTATTTAAAGTTTAAATAAAAATTTCGTTGCGACATTTTTTTTTTAATTTTTTTTTTAAAAAGCTTTGTATATACTGTACAATGATTTATCGACAATCAGCTATCCAAATTTTTTTTATTTTAATTCTAGGTGTTAATAGAATTATAATAAAAAAAATTATCGAATTTGGATAGCTGGTTGTCGTGACCGCAGTTTTTTATTTATAGGCACCTAAACTTTGAACGATCAATTTTTTTATTTTAATTCTATATGCTCATAGAATTAAAATAAAAAAATTGATCGAATTTAACTAGATAAGTGCCGAGTAATCTTCGTTCAAAGCTTAGACGCCTATAAATATAAAATTACGGTCAATTTTTTTTTTTTTTAGCTTTTTTTGACAACTAGCCATTCAAATTCGATCAATTTTTTTTTATTTTAATTCTATGATCCCACAGAATTAAAATCATCAAATTTGGATAGTTTGGTATCAAGAAATCGTCATTTAAAGTTCAAAGAAAGAAAAATTTTACCAAGATTTTTGTTTTTTAAACCGTTTTGCGATAATTTCTCGAAAACAAATTTAATGAACTTTTTTATTTTAATTCTATAACATTATGAAATTAAAATAAAAAAATCTTATAAATTAAATCAAAGTAGTTAGTTATTGAGAAATCTTCGCTAGAAATTCTAAAAAACTTCCGAATTTTATTAATAGGATCTTCAATACACACGTAGATGGTGCATGATGATCGACAAACCGGGCTAATATAAAGATCACGAGATGACTTACAAAAATCAGCCAATTGCAGTTACAGGGGTACCGTAAAACGCTCTTTATAGTACCCGGGGTATTTTACATTCTATACGTGATCTAGGGGGTACAATACATAGCGATCTCTAATATAATTTTTTTTTTTTTTAATACTTTTTAATAATGGGGTACAATACAAAAATCATCTTCAGGGGGTACTTTACACAGGGGGGTACTATAAAGAGCGTTTTACGGTAGTTACTATAACTCCTGCTAACCAACTCTGAGACCCAGTAAAAAGTTTTATGATTGGTTAGCGTGTTACACGACATGTGCAATTCACGATGGATCTGAATCGCAGCCTAAGATAAGCTTAAGACTTAAAACGGTTGATGGTATCTCGTTCCTTAAGTCATCAGAGAAGTTAAAATGGAGTACGAAGACGTTCTGACTAACCAGCCTGTAGTTATTGACAATGTAAGCAAAGTCATTAGTAAATATAATGCTCCTTTTTTTTCGATATTTAGTTATACCTTATTTTTTAGGGTTCTGGAGTTATTAAGGCCGGGTTTGCTGGTGATGAAATTCCAAAGTGTTTTTTTCCATCTTAGTATGTTTACCCACACTCTTTAGTACCTATTATTATCATTTTCTTTCTCTAAAAATTTCCGCCTTTTGTGACTTTGTAGTGTTGGAAGGCCAAAACATGTTCGTATCATGGCAGGCGCCGTTGACGGTGAAGTTTTTATTGGAAAAAAAGCACAAGAATTGCGAGGTCTTCTTAAAATAAGATATCCCATTGAACATGGCATTGTGTCTGATTGGGATGATATGGAACGTATATGGAAATATATTTATGAGGAAGAATTAAAAATTGCGTCAGAAGAAGTATGTCTACCATGTACAGAAGCTTTTATGTTTCAAAATTAGGAATTTGACTTTTTTTATCGTGCTGCACATTTATATTTCAGCATCCAGTACTTTTGACCGAAGCGCCACTCAATCCAAGAAGTAATAGAGAATTAGCTGCCCAAATGTTTTTTGAAACATTCAATGTTCCAGCCTTGTTTACATCGATTCAAGCAGTGCTGAGCCTGTGAGTCAGGATTCACTTGAGAATATTTTATATTTAATGTTAATTAGTATGCTTAAAATCAACTTTCTTTCAACTAGTTATTCTTCCGGCAGAACTACTGGCATTGTTCTTGACTCTGGTGATGGTGTGACTCACGCGGTTCCTGTTTATGAAGGATTTGCTCTTCCACACGCTATCCGACGAGTTGACATTGCTGGCAGGTATGTTTTTTAACAGATGTACTATACCTCGCTACTTTATAATTTTCAAAAAATATTTATTAATCATGATGTTTTAATTGTTTTTAGAGATGTCACAGAGCATTTGCAACTGCTTCTTCGTAAAGCGGGGTACAATTTTCATACCACTGCAGAAAAAGAAGTCGTTCGTATTATTAAGGAAAAAACATGTTATATTGCAATAAATCCATCAAAAGAGGAGAAGGATACTAGTGGAAAATTCGAGGATTTTACTTTACCTGACGGTAACGTTGTTAAGGTATCATCTACATTTTTGTTTAATTTAATTTATTAATCTACTAAGCGATTATTTAAGTTTAAACTTTTCTTATAGTTGGGTACAGAAAGATTTAAAGCTCCCGAAATTTTATTCAACCCTGAGTTGATTGGACAAGAATATGCTGGGATTCACCAAGTTGTTGTTGATTCAATCAATCGTGCTGACCTAGATCTAAGGAAATCGCTGTTTGCCAACGTTGTCTTATCGGGTGGTTCAACGCTTTATAAAGGTTGCTTCAACTGTTATTACGCACACACCTGCTAAATTTTTTTTATCATGAAACTTATAATTTATTCATGGATAATAGATTTTGGCACAAGGTTGTTGAATGAAGTGAGAAAATTGGCTGTTAAAGATATCAAAATCAAAATATTCGCACCTCCAGAAAGAAAATATAGTACATGGTTTGGTGGTTCTATATTAGCTGCCTTAAGCGCATTTAAAAAGGTTTGAACATTTTCTATTATTCTTCTATATGAAATTTATTTTTTTTTAACGGCTCATTGTTTTACTTGATCATAGATGTGGGTCTCTGCAGAAGAGTATCAGGAAGATCCAGACATCATTCATAAGAAAAGTTTCTAGTCAACAAGCACTCAAATAGAGTTATTTCATCTTTGAACACATGAGATTTACTTAAATTATGACCTTAATAGCTATTCTTAAATAATGTAAATTATTTCGGTAATATTACCTACTTGGCTATTTTTTGTAATTTATTAAGTCAATATGTATTCACGTATTCCTTGTTTGCTAATTTCATATTAGACATTCATTCAAGTTTTGTACACAGTTGCATATTTTTAAAGTTAATTCGCGCCTTCGTGTCTCTTGTGTTTTTATTCATTTTAATTAACGTTTTATTCTTAAATTCATATTACATAAATACAATATTTGCTAACAATTTTTAAAAAATTTATGTCTATTTTATTTACTGTGTACTACATGTTTTATACTGAAATTTATCTATGAGTGCCGCCAAAGGAAAACCCCTAATCGGGCTTTCAATTATATTTTGTACCGGACATATTCTCTGAGAAATTAAATAGATTTTGTCCGGTACAAAATATAATTGAAAGCCCGATTAGGGGTTGGCACCAGGGACCCGTAAAATTTTAGATCTAAAATTTTCACAAAAAATCTAAAATTTCAAGTATCAACTCAAATTTTCTA
>CAJVPY010005183.1:0-11734 GCA_910591965.1 Dentiscutata erythropus
ATTACAGATTTCTAGATCCAACCGATAAATGACAACCGTAAACCGTAACACAGGCTATTTTTCAAATTTCGTCGTCCATAGGATTTGAACTCTAGACCTGCCACTTGAAGAGAGTGACGACTAGACCACTACACTAAGTCGCCACACCTCTTATTATATATAATTATATATTATATATATATTATATATAATACATAAGCATTTTTGATATTTATTAGCATTTTCAAGAACTCTTTCCGATGATCACTTGCACCAAAATTTTGAAGAGAAGAAACCTACTTTTAAGGCACAAAAGTATTAAGTAGTATATCTTTGGGTTATATTAAAAAAGATAGAGCATAAAAAAATATACTAGTATACTAAGTTTAAAAGAAAACGAACAACAAGAAAGCACTTTAGCTTTAGGCTTCTGCATATTTGATAGATAGTTTTTGAAAATTTGGGGAATTGCTCTAGACTCTGTAATGTAGATCACTGCACATGATGGTAAACAAAGTACACGTAAACGGGTAAATGAATAAACAAACAAGTATATTACTATTTGTGAATAGATACAGAGGATACAAGATAGTATAAGAAAACAACTTATTCACGTAAACTACGTCGGCACACACGTGACAAACAAATATCAATCACCATCCTCTGAAGTAGAATGAGAGCAAAAAATAGAAATATACAAAAACCTTTTTGTAAAGTTTCTAGAGGAATTTAATGCATTTAAGAATAAACATAAGAACAAAGTTCTAAAAAAAGACAGAGAGATAGCTAAAATAGTGGGAACAAAACCACAGCTAATATGCCTCTTTAGAAATATAATTGAGCTATATGACCAGTTAGAGTTTCTTAGAGTTAGAAATGCTGACAAAAACCAAATAGTAAAGCTTAAAGAGATACTTAAAATAAAAGAAGTTCTAAATGATCAAGAATGTGGCTATATAGACTATGGAGTTTTAGAGAAATTAAACATAAATAAATACAAGCCAGCGTATAAACAAATAGAAACAAGTTTAACCTCTCAAGAAGAAGTAGCAAAAGAAAAGTCAGCAGTAATTGAAGAGCCTCTAAATGAAACCAAAGAACCTTCTATATCCAGAAACGAAGAAACAAATTTCAATCAAAAAAATGGACAATCACTATCAGAAGAAAAAAAAGAAGAAGAGGCAAGATATATACAAAATTCTATAATAGTACGAAAAAAGGTATTTCCACAAGAATATTTTATATTATGGGATATTCCACTTGACGTAAAAGCAATAAGAATATGAAAGTGTCTCTAATTTTATAGCCAAGTACAATTTAAAAGGTGGGAACTCCTTGAAAAAAAGAAATCGGTATTCTTCATGATAACTTTCAGAAATGAAAGAAGAAAGGCTCTATTGGAAAAAGCTTGGGTAGTATACTTTGAGAAAGAAAAAATGTTAAGAATATTGAAGGGTGATTTCGCAAGAGACATTATCGAAGATAGAGCAGAGTATAAGGCTATAGTCAAGAATATTCCAAAGACAGCACTAGAAACAATGTTGCTAAGACAATTGAAAGTAGTTAAAGCACAGGCAGTGTATATATCCCACAATAGCAACAAAAATCAAAGGAATATAGTATCAGTCTTCTTTGAATTAGAGGAGAATTTGTGTGCAGCCCTAAGTAAAAGGGTGTATTACTACAATGCAAAATTAGAATGGGTAAGGAGTAAAGAATATGAAAAGAAGAATAGTAGTATACATAGAAACGACCCAGTATACATAAAAGAAAAACTATTATGAAGAAATAGTAAAGTAGAAGAACTCTTAGACATCCTGGGAAAAAAGAAAGTAGACGACTTTGGTGAAAATAAAGAAAATGAAGATCCAACTAAGCGACAATTTAAACAAAAAACAATCCCAAGAGTAAATAACCAGAGATGATTGTGCAGATTGATGAAGAAAAGCCTATAGAAATTAAAGACATGCTAACAAAAATACTAGGCAGACTAGAAAAGATCGAAGCTCAACAAGAAACGAAAAACAGAATCAAAAGAAAGAGCCTGTTCCCCAGATGCTCCTAAAAGTTGCCATAGGCGTAACAAAAAAAAAAGGTGGTGAGGCCACTAAGTTCGGAAAAGAAGGCGATGAAGAGAGTAGTAGGGTAGTAACTTTAGGGGTACATAATATAAATAAGGTTAAAACGAACAAATGTAAGATAAATAGCTTGATAGATTTTGCAATAGAGAAAAACATAGATATTTTGGGCTTATGTGAGACGAATATACAAGATAGAGAGGGTATTTGGCAAATTAACAAAGAGAACAAATATATTGGCTTCTGGGCATCAGCAGCAGAAGAAAAGAAAAAGAGTTCAGAGGTAGCACTTCTAGTATACAAAGGTATCAAAAAATATTTAGCTAGAGTTTTGAAGTGGTCACTATATTTATTAAAGCAACATTTATCTTTAAAGAAGAAGTGTGGGTTTTGTTAGTGATTTACATACCACCAAATGATAGTGAAGTTG
Source organism: Dentiscutata erythropus (assembly GCA_910591965.1). NCBI lineage: Eukaryota > Fungi > Glomeromycota > Glomeromycetes > Diversisporales > Gigasporaceae > Dentiscutata > Dentiscutata erythropus. Next base: position 2,488 of record CAJVPY010005183.1, read on the forward strand.
AAGAAGAAATTTGCCGAAAGGTGATAAAACGAGCAGAACAAAAATACAAAAATAAGGAGACAAAATATAGTAATGAGAGACTTCAATATAGAGTTAGGAAAATAAATTATAATATAAGGAGAAAAGCTACAACTTTAAATAGAAAAACTCTTATCTGGGAACTTATAGATAGAGATTTCAAAAGTGCCTTTGAGAGAGTGAAAGATGGAGGAAAAATAGCTACAAGAAGAGGTGCAGAAAAAAACACAACAATTGATTATATGTGGGTCTCCAATAATTGGTTTAAAGACTTAAGAAAGTGCAAAGTACAAGAGATGAACCTGGTAATAGAAAGTGATCATCACATGATCATAATATGGTTAGAACGAGAGGATCATAGACGCATACAAAAGAAAGCTCAAAGAAAAAGAGCTAAAACTAAAAAGATATATATAGATCTCAAAAGAATCAAACCAGATGATTGGGAAGACTTTACGCAAAAAATAGACACTTTGATAATGAGCCAGGAATTAAAATGGATGAAAAGTTTAGAAAAATTAGCTAGCATCTTAAGAGAAGAAGAAAGTCAAGAGGCTTTAGACAGAGAGTGGGATATTATCGAAACTGTGATAAGAAAAGGAACCAATAAGACTCTCCCAAAAGCAAGACCCACGGCAAAGAAAAACTCTAAAGTAGATAAGAGCCTCTTCCACAAGCTCTGAGAAATCGCTAACAAAGTGAATAAGCTTTGCAGAAAAGCCAAAAAGAAAATGGGGCAGGTAATAACAGAAGAGTTAGTTAAAGCTCTAGAAAACGTAAACTTTGTAATTAAAACAGAGTTAGAGAAAGCTTCAGTCACGTAGAGTCACACATGGTCACATGACACCTACAAACAACTAGAGCATATTGCAAAGACCGCAAAAAAGATATGGAGCAAAACAAAACTAGCAGAAGAAGAGTATAGTATTAAAAAGAAGATAGAAGAAAGATGTGAGAATATCTCTTCAAACCAAAAAAGTATGCTAAATAGCATATTAGAAAAACTATACCAGAGAATCAAGTTAGATAGGGTATGTGAGAAAACAGAAGATGATATCTCCTTGGTCAATAGTGAAATAGAAGTTATGGGAAAGGTGGAATCTTTCTTTGAGAAGCAATTTAGAAAGAGAAACATAGATGTAGAGTTATTAAGTACATTTTGGGCAGAGCAATATAGTCCTAAAGAGAATATAGACAAGGAATGATACAAAGAGGTATCATATAAAATAACGACAGAAGATTGGAACAAAGCTCTGCAGAAAATACAAAATAACTCCGCCCCAGATCTCTCGGGTATCATGTACCCAATGCTCAAAAACATTGGTACAAAAATGAAAGAAGCTTGTACAAGGCTTTTGCAAAGTGTATAAAGACTGGAAATATTCCACTAAAATGAAAAATTGGAGTTTTATACCTGATTCCTAAAAGAGAAGATTAGAACTATAATTTGAATAATGTATGTTCTATTATTCTTCTAGAGAATGTCTGGAAAGTGCTAAGTAGGGTAATAATAAAAAGGCTAGGACAGGTTTTTAAGAAGCACAGCATACTCAAAGGTCCAAACTATGCGGGTCTTACAGGTGAAAGCACAGAAGACTCCATACATATATTGAGCTGTATTGTAGAAGAAGTACAGGAAAAAAAACAAGAGCTGTGGATTCTATTACAGGATATGCAAAAGGCATTTGACTCTGTAAGCATGACATCACTAGAGTTAGCCCTCAAATGAATTAAAATGCTAACAAATATACAGAAGTATATTATTAGCCTATATAAATATAGGGAATTAGAAGTGACAACAGCATATAGGAGCACTAGAGTAATTAAAGCAAAAGACGGGATAAACCAGAGGGAAGTGCTATCCTCTCTAATATGGCATATTTTTTATGACTCACTGTTGTGTGAAGTGCAAAGAATTAAAGACTGGAGTTATGAAGTAGTGGTGCCATGGCCCACATATCTAAGAAAAGGAGAGATCACTTGGATAAAACAAAGACAAGCTGTTGTGGCATACACTGATAACACAACTTGAATTGCAAAATTCAAAACAGAGTTATTAGAAATCCTAACGAATTCTACAAACTAAATGACATTAAGATAAATGAGAAGAAATCAGAACTTATTGTAATTAATAGGGCTATAAGCCAAAAAGATAAAGAATGCAGTATTATTAGTGAATATGGAGTAGAGATAAAAGCAAAAAGAAATGATGAAGCAGCCAGATTTTTAAGTGTGTGGATCTTAGAGAGAAATAAGAGAAATTGTGATATGGGCCTAGTAGAAAGAGAGGTCACGGGGTTAGTAAGAATCTTAAGAAAGAAGAAAATATCTGCAGTATATAAACAATAGAGTATTATTACCAAGATTAGAATATCGACTAAAATGCCAAGTAATAAGCAAACAAGCTTGTGACAGAATCCATAGACCCTTCCTCAACTTACTCAAATGAAAAGCAGATTTAGCAAGTACTACGGCTAATAGTATCATTATGCACCCAAATTTGGTAGGGGTAAAAGACTTGTAGCAAGCAAAGGTTGCACAACAAGTTTCTAGTTTAGTTAAAAAACTAAATAGTATAGAGTCGGTAGGGGATATAACCTGGATTAGACTAAGATAGGCACAAATCGATAACAGAAGCAGCAGATGCATAATTGAGTAGTCCGCTCAATGGCTGAATGAGGCAGAAATAAAGTATAATTTTAATACAAATATAGTTAGAGATGCTACAAAATTAGGTATAGAACTGGAATGCAGTGAAGTGGCAAGGAGTATGCACTTAGGTAAAGGAACAGAAATCTGGTCTATGTTAAGCAAGATTGAAAGAAAACAGTATATAAAAAGCAAGTTGAACAATATTATATTCATAGAACAATTGCTCAAAGAAAAGGGATTAACACTTTTAACCTGGCATCAAGTGAAATTGCTAAGAGGAAATAAGGGCAAAGAAAAGAAGTCCTCATGGTTTATTAGTATCGAGAGTGTAGTGATTAATAACCAGATAACAAGAGAGGTATATACAAGATACAAGTATGGAAGAGAGAGTCAAGTAGCTTTATTGCTTCTATTTTAGCATGTATTCAAAGATAAAAGAAGAGCAGAATGATTGTATTATCGAATGAAAAAGTCACAACAGAATTGGGCCAGGTGGTTAAAAAAAGTAGAGGTAAATGAAAAGTAAAAATAACTCATTGAAAAAAAGAGAAAGAAAATAAAGACATTTACTACAAATGTCAAGGTTGTAGTTTATCTAATATGCAAAAGCCCAACAAATGCAAGTTAGATTTGAATCTAAAGAATAAACAAAGAGCATTAAAGAAAAACTGCATTAAAAAGCAAGGAGAAAATAAAATCCTGTGTAAGGTGCCTCTAGCAAATTTTAACAAAAGAGCCAACATACAAACAAATATACCCATCTCATTGTCAAGCCCTATAGTAATGATCAAAAATCTAGAAAAAAATCTAATTGACAGATATATAGTGGAACAGGAATATAGAGAGAAAACCCAGAAGTCATTGCAAAAACTGGCTGGTTATGCAGAATTAGACATCTTTACAGATAGCTCTTTAGATAGGGATAGTGAAAACGGAGAGCCAAAGAAAATAGGTATAGATTGGGTTACAGCCAAAAAGGGCACAGAAGCAGTACTGAAGCAGTTTGCAGGTGCGATAAAAGATTGGCTTTCTTCAACGAGAGCAGAAATAGGTACTATAGGGCTTGTATTATTAGCGGTACCGAACAAATGCAAAGTACAGATTTTCACAGATAGTGCAAATGCAATCAGTGTTATTGAAAAGATTAAAGCTAGCCCAAATGAAACAAAAACCACTAAGCTCAAGAATAGGAGTATTGTTGCAATAGTGATAAATTTGGTTGAGATTAAAGATATTGATATTAGCTTCATAAAGGTAAAAGGTCATAGTGGGTTAAATTAAATGAGGCAGCTAATAGGCTAGCGAAAGAGAGTAACAGTTCTAAGGAGTGTTGTAGTTTTAGGGTAGAATAGTTCAAGTTAATGAAGGTAGTACCAAGGTGGGATGGTTATATTGTTGATATACCTATTAGAGAAATGATAGACAGTATAATAAAAATATATTATAGCATAGGTTAGATAAATAGCAAATATATAGATAGTTTAATTAGAAGTAGTTCAGAAGAGAAATAGTTAGACTGGAGGAGAATATGGGGAATGCAAAGAAAAGAGGCGGGATATAGGTACAGAAGTTTAAAAGATAGTTACAGTTAGGTTTTTAAAATAAAGTGTATAAACAGGTTGCTGCCAACAATAAGGTGCTTTATAGAAGAAATCCAAACCTCTACCCGTTTGGCTTTTGTATCGCATGTTTTCAGAAAAAAGAAGATCTAGATCACCTAGCTACATGCGAAATATATGAGAAATTGTAGAGCAGAATAGAGAGTGAAGCATTCAAGGATGCTATAAAGAAAAAGTTAAAGAATGAACAGAAAGAAAGCAAAAAAAAAGATATATAGCATTACAAAAGAAAAAATAATTAGAAATTTTTAAGAGGCTACTGTATTTACGAAAACAGAGTTAACTGTATTAGAGGAATCTTCTGGGAGCTTAGAAATGAAAACAGATTACTAAGAGAGCTACAAAGGATTTACAGCTACAAGTTACGAAAATGCTTTCAAGAGGTGATCTGACGACTAAAATGTAAAGCTATAAATGAATTTGAGCAGAGTAGAGGCATTACAAACTCACAAAAAAGAAAGTGAAACCAGAGAAGTAATCCAACATACAAGAAAACAAGAAAAGAAAAACCCAAAAAGCAAGATCTGAAAGAATTTCAGCAGAAGAAGCAGATCGAAAATTGTGGAAAGAGACAAAAAAAGAAGTTAGGAAGATAATTACAACTAACGTCAAACCAAAGTGTCAGGGCTATATAGACTACACTGTTACAAAACTTAAACACAGTCTTGACAAGGCTAGCAACTACTATCCAAAGATCTGATGGATAATCTTTCAGCAAGTTGAAAGCCAGAAGGGAGGAAAAGAGTTGCTGTGGCAAATCGCATTTGGGCACCTCTGAGCAGCCGGGTAAGCTTTTATTGAAGAGAAGGAAGGGTTTTTAGCTTTAGTAAGAAACTTATTTAGATTACACATTTCTTATACAATAAAGGCAGGATTGCCAAAAAAAAAAAAAAAAATATATATATATATATAATACATAGGTGTAACGTAAGAATTTGCCTAACCTCCACCCCCTAGAATATTACATAATAAATGTCACCACCCTAATTTTATTTGCATGGCCTTAGTATTTTTTCTTTATAAGTTAGTTGAAGACTATGAATTCTTCTATTCAAAAAGTTAGAAGAAGGTTTAGAAAAGAAGGCAATCTTGATAGATCTAAATACTATTTAGTGATGTATTGAAGAATTCATTTGCAGAGTTTTTTGGTATAGAGATAAACTTTATAGCATATCAAACATGAGTAACTTGAACACTTTGGTGTTACAATGAGCCAGGTTAGTCAATACTTGTAACTTAGGTATATCAGAAAAATTAAATAAGTGCAAATTTACAAAAATCTGTATTTTTGCAGATTTTTGAAAAATTGTTATAAAAAATCTGCAAAATTTTTTAGAATATGAAGTTCTGCACAGAATTTCATCAAGTTTCTGTATTCATAGTATCAAATTTGAAGTTTTTTGCAGATTTTCATTTGATTTATTATTTGATTTTTTTGCAAATTTGCACAAACCTGCAATAAAAAAATTTCCTGATGTAGGCTTTATTTAGTTATAATTAATATTTTACCTATGAGTTTAATATTGAATCCTAATAAAATATTTGCAAAATTGCCAAATGATTAAAAAAAAAATTATAACTACTATATATATATATAATATTTGTCGCAGATAATAGTGAAATTGGATAATCGTGAAATTCACGTGATCCAGGACCCAGGCCTCATCATCATGTGACGTATACGATATTTCTAAAAATCCCGAATTTATAAGCATTGTATATATAATTTATATATCATGAAACCTTATAGCTTTACATGCAACTATTTTATTAGAATTAAAACTTTCCGCTATACACGGATTTTTCATACACCAAATATCAGCCCGGCAACAAAAAAAAGTTACTTAAAAAAATCCTTAAAAATCGTCCTTTTTCATTAAAAACCCTTTAATTTAAGAAAATCGTCCTTTAAAAAGGAAAAAAACACTTTAAATTGCCTTTTAAATAAAAAAAAAATAGAAAAAAAAATCGTATTTTAAAAATCTTTTTAAATAAAAAAAAAAAAAGAAAAAAAAATCGTCTTTAAAAAAACAATCGCTCTTAAAATAAAAAAAATCGTTTTTTTTTTAAAAAAAAAGGAAGAAAATCGTCTTTAAGAAAAAAAAAAACGGCTTCAAAAAAAAATCGCTTATTTTTTTTTTTTAAAAAAAAAAAAAATCACCTTTAAAAAAAAAAAAAATCGTTTTTTTTTAAAAAAAAAAAACCCCACCCTGATATTGCCACAATAGATCATGACTTCTTTCATATAGCCTTGATTCGCTTTACAGGAACTCGGACGTCTTCACTATCTATTTCAACAATCATAGTTTAATTGTTCGATATAAGCGATTTGAACACACCTTGTTGAGAAAAAGTCGGTTGCAACTTTCTTTTTTGAGTTTGCTTGTTCATATCATGATCTGGTGCAATGGCAATCAAGGTTCCAGCTTCAATTCTATTATTGGCCGTTTTTTTTCTATGTACACTACCCTGTCGATATATTCTTGCTCGATATTTTTCCAGTAAGGCATTTATGGACTGCCAAATTTCCAACATTTGTGAAATATGCTGCTCTACAGCAGCATTAGACATGACAATCTGAGAAGTAGTTTCGGATGTGGTGGTGGTTTCGGGGGTAGCAGTTTGGGCGGTGGTGGTTCCGGAGGCAGCAGCTTTGGCGGTAGTAGTTTTGAAGGCAGCAGTTTTAGTGGTGGTCTTGGTGGTGGTTATAGTGGCGACTTCAGTAGTGATCTTTGCAGTGGTTTCAGCTTCTGTGATGACACCATTATCATCAGAGGCACCTGTTTATAGAGTCGTATATTAAATTAAAATTTGCATCAAATTAAAATAGTTCTAATGCCGCCAATGTCTATTCCAACCCAACCCTAACCTTAACATAACCCAACCCTAACCTAAACTTAACCCCAACCTTAACATAACCCAACCCAACCCCTAACCTAATCTTAACCCCAACCTTAACATAACCGAACCCTAACCTAACCTTAGCATAACCCAACCAACCCTAACATTAACATAGCCCAATTCTAACCTTAACATAACCCAATTCTAACCTAACATAACCCAACCCTAACAAAACTAACCAATTGCGCAGAAGTGTCATAAACACAGTGCATTTTCTACCCGAAAATTGCTTCGTGTAGTGTACGACCATGTGCCATATGAACTGTTGAGTTATATGATGTAACGAATACGTCAATTACATTTATCCAGTCCTTTTTTTGAAGTTGGTTACTTTGGTCCCAAAGTAACTTAGTGAAACCGCAGCCCACAGTCTGGTTAAGTCGTTCGACTTGACCTTGTGATTGAGGGTGGCGAGGCCTGCTGTGTCTGATCGTAATGTTAAGAGCCCCACAAATTTTCATGATTATTCCTGCGACAAACTCCTTACCGTTATCGCTTTGAAGAACCACAGAGGGCCCAAGAACCTTGAAGACATCTTTGAGAAGGTGTGTTGTGACCGTGTTTGCTTTTTTGTTTTTTATCGGGACAGCAACAAGAAACTTGGAAAATACACAGACATATATAAGCAACCATAAATAGCCATCATTCATTTCAGCAAAGTCACGAAAATCGACTAGATCGATTTGAATATGTTTCCATGGTCCTAACGATACCACAGAGATTACGTTGGTTTTTTCTTTGATGGAGGCATTTACATTACAGGCGGTACACTCATTTACGTATGCCTTCACTTCTTCTTGAGTGATTTCAACGTGCTTTTCCAAGATCGCAGCAAAAGTTTTATAGTATTCCTGGTGGTTCGCTTGATTATGAAAACATTCCAGCATTAGAGTACGCATTCCTACGTCATATTTAGGAACTATACGGCGTTTTCTTGACTTGGCCACCCCATTCTTTACAATTGGCTTAGTGTAAAGAACATTATTCTCGTCGACTTCAAGATTTTTGCAGCGACAGGTAAAGTTGGATTTTGCGGTCAGGTTTTTTTGAATATCAGCAGGCACAGTTCCTGACTGGAGATACTTGACAATTGTTTGGTACTCCTCAGCTGTCCCTGGGATTTTTGGAATTGGTGGCATAACTAAAAAAAAAAAAAAAAACCTTGACAAAGTAAAAAGGCTTTTTTTTGGTTGGGCGTCGTTTCCTTGTAAGTGGTGGCGGCGCTTCCAGTTTTTTTGGCTTTTTCGTTTCATACAAATACAGTATATGGTGTATGTACATATGTGGTCTTGAAATTCTGGTGCAAGCAATTAGAAGAGCTATGGTGGCGGGCCACTCTATAGCGATAGATGGGTGTTTTTTTTTTGATAATGATCATGTTACATGATATTCGGAATCTTTCATGTGTTACATGATGAGGCCTGGGGTCCCGCGTTATGTGGATTTCACGATCATCCAATTTCACTATTATCCGCAACAATTATTAAAGAAAAAAATAAAATTTTTATATGATTATATGCAAAATTTAGTGATAAGCATTTTTTGTTAAGAACTAAAAGATAGTTATATTAATAAAGAGCATAGCAGAAGTTTGTTTTAATTGACTGTTATTAGGATAAATATAATTGGCGACGATCTTTTTTTTATATAGTTAATTGTAATTTTTAAAATACTTTTAATAGTGAAAATCGTCATGTTATATAAAACTTTTTTTTTGTAATACAAAATGTAACAACCAACTTGAATTATTGGTAGTTTACTTTTAAACTTATTGTTTTTTAACCTGAGATGCAATAAGATGCAATAGTTCCAAAAATTAGATGAGAGGTGAATATTTTGAAAGGTCAAAAGGTAGTCCAGCGGTCTAGACAATTAGTGAGTTGAAATTGAAAGATTTGCTTCAACTAGCTTGTTTGTGTTTTTTTACGAGTAAAAGTATTATATTGAACTATTGTTCTAAACTATATTTTAATATTTTTAATTATAATTTATTTAGATACAAGTATACTTTGTGGATATGACGTTTATAATACAATAAGTGATAGTAATGGTAGTGT